>JAHWFP010234581.1:0-46286 GCA_023313725.1 Lithobius niger | reverse complement strand
CCCCCCCCCCTTCCACGAGACTGACTAAAATCTTGACCAGCTCCCTATTAACTCAAGATACAAAACAAAACTCTGTTCCTTTTCATTCCCCAGGAAATACGTATAAAAAAGAGGGAAGGTTTCGTATTCCTTCTTAGGCTATCCATCGATGCTATCTGTAGTCAACTCTAATTAGTAGATGTGAAAAATGTGCCGTGACAGTTTTTAAAGAAAGAACAAGGGTGATTACAAATAATAAAATGTTCCCAAAAACATTGAAAGAATCATATTCCAATGATGAATGTGCCATTGGAGCTTAACCTTTAATTTCCCCTCTAGTTTGTTTACATCTTCTATAACTTCCATCCCTTTGCCAGAGACTAACACTTCATGACCCCTTACAAAGACTAGACGAAAGAACTCTTCCCCCCAATTACAAAATGACTGCATGGTTCACTGCTTGACAAGTAGCTCTTGCAGTGAAGTTTATGTGCAAAAAGGGTATTTTGCACATAACTCTGGCGTTTCTACATGGATTTCCAATCTGTTTCTTGGGTTGGCAGTTTTTAATGATTACCTACAACTTTCAAATTTGCACTGATGGTCTACGGTGCTTCCTTTAGAAGTTAGCAACGCGATGACCTTGATGGAGGTCTTCAAGGTCATCGTCTTTACACTCATCTGAATCCCCGCTATTTACTCATTATTACTATAAACTTGTTTTCAGGATATCTGACACCATTTAGGATATATTCAGGTAGGCCCGACTTTTGGACCACTCTGTATATTCAAAAGCACATTACTTGCTCACTGCCAGACGAGAACGAGAGGCTACAATTACGTGACTTAGTCAAACAATTTTAGAATCTAACTGATGCAGTTCGTATTGCTTGAGAAAACTAAAATGGGGTAACAAATTTGCAATAAACTGCAGATTTAGTTTTTCCAGGGCTAACAGGGCACTGTTTCAGTTGAATGATGTTCATTCGTCCGTAAGACAACACTAAAAGGAAAATTTGGAAAAAGGCTTTACAAATGGGCGAAATAATGAAGAAGAAGCATTTATTAAAGATTACAATCCTGCTCTTCCGTACGCTCTCAAAGCCAATGTTGACGTGCAGTATATCGAAGACGAGAGTCTGGCTATATCTTGTTACGTTACGTCGTACATCAGCAAACAGGAAAAAACTGTAATGGACGAAGTTTGGAATGATATTTGCCACGCGTCTCTGAAAAGTCTACTCTGATCTCTAGACTTAAAAGCTATGACTTACCGAGAATGTGGTTCGTACGAAATTGCTGACAGACTGCTCGGGACTCACCTTTACGGAAAGAGTGAATCGATCTTGTTCATAAACTAATTACCCCGAAAAAAGAAACTGAATGCTGAAACCGTATTCATTACTTTCGAAGTTATAAAAATTAAAGTCCGCTAACGTATACCAACCAAACTTGTTGAGTTACCTGTATCCAAACAGGCCTGACGATTTGGACGACTGTTCTCGGTACAAGTTTTTAAAGTGGTATGACATGTTAACCGAAGCAAAAATCAGGATGCCTCTAAGTTATTACAGTACTTTGTGAAAAATAACGCAGGTTCGATGATTCATCATGGTAAACCCTGTGTTATAAATTATTATGTACTTAAACCGGAAAACTCTGATCAGGAAAAGGAAAATACTGTCACCAAATGCTCTTACTGTTCCTACCCTGGGAGAGCGAGATATTACAGTGTAGACGATTTTCCTACCTATAGTGCTGCATTTGCCATATCTGTGAACTAAGACAGTTGTTGGACCATCATTCAAAGCTAAACAGAGAGAAGAAAGTGAAGAGCTAAACAAACAAGAATTTGTAAAGGATACTCCAACCGAACCTGAATTTAAGGATAACGATCTGGCAAATGCTTTTCAAGGTTTCGAAGAGCCTACAAATATCGTAAACGCCATACTTGATGCAACGCAGCGTAATAATTGTTGCATCTTGAAGAATAACCTGCCCCTGTTGAACGAGGACCAGAAAGGAATACCCGAACGAAATCTGTGCTCTTGTGACCAAATTTGACCAAGTAATCAAATTTACAATTGAGAAAATTACATCTGTTTTAAGTGCTGTTGTTCTTTACAAATTATATATTTTATGCACAAAAACTACTTGTATACTATAATTCTGAGAACATTATGTATAGCGATAGTTAGGTTAGCGCAGAACCTATACTCTAGTTGGAATTATACCATACAGTAGTTAATCTGTAATGACAGGTTAAAATAAATTGTCTAAAATATATTAAATATTATTTATACGTAAAAGTGCTTTGCCTTTTCCTCTAATTTGCTCAACTCTTATTCAGTCCGAAAAAGAAAAAGGCTCACTAACATAGTGCAAAAAATATGATTGAATATTTTAATCTGTAAAGCATAACAGCACTTAAACAGGTGCAATTTTCTCAATTGTAAATTTGATTAAATATTTAAATTAAAACTCATACATTTTTATCAGGGTACATTTTAACAAGTAAAACTTCAATCATATAACCTTTTTTTTATGGCACACATGACGTTTTTGTTTTAATGTATTTGGTAAAGGCACTCGTTACGCCTTTACCGCAAGATTTGATCTCAACCTCCATGTTAAAGAGTAAATTTTGACGTTTAATATCTTCGCTGTCTGCGAATATTTTTTTATTAAATTGGTATGTAAGCTTCGTTGGATTTGGCCAACAATCGTACCAAAATTCATTAAAATCTGCCGAAGCAAGTCGGAGATCTGAACCTGGGCTGAAACTACGAATTCTTTTTTGGCTTCTTGTTCTTTATGGCACGACACGTTTCTACTATGCTCCCTACAGATTCAACTGTTTTTGAAAACAACGCTCGTCATATTACGGTGAAAGTTCTTCAAATCTGAGTCACAATTCTGAGAACTATGCCATCATCCTCAGGCACTTTTGACAAAGTTTCGGCCTCTGTACACCTACATTGTCTGATACAAATTTCTAACCGCCAACATCGTCTGCTACGAATTTGTAACTTCCGCTCCTCGCAGCCTCCCGCATTTCATGGGCAGCGCGTTCACTAGCTCACCAAGTTTCCACTGTCGGCCAAGCTGTTGTTTCAGCATAACTTCGGGAATACACACACACCCACCAGGCAGAAACACAACAACGTTCCTTTGAATTTTCGGTGAAGGCCACACCCATTCACCTTCTTCAGAAAAAATGTCAATAATACAAAAAACGTCCGAAAACTACATGTCGAGTTCGTGAATTCCAGATTTCAAAAACACGCGCGTGGGTGGATGCATCACTGATCTTCATTTGCCATCTGGATACCCCACTTAGCGTCAAGCTTGGCAGCCAGCGTAGGTCCCACCAACCTGTCAATGCCTTCGTACGTCGGTCCCGTGATGTTCATTAATGGATGTTTAAGTGTTGTGAATCGCCTAATCGCCAAAGACTCAAGGGCCCTCAAATGTGCATCGTTGCAAATGTTGGAATTCATCAAAATGGAAATCTTGTCCCAGGCAATGGGGTGTTGTGTTCTCAGATGGTGTTGAGCGATTCCATTCCGACGATATCCCTTAATGGTAGCAGTTTCGTGCTCTTTGATGCGTTGAAGAAGGGTTCTTCTGGTTTCTCCGATGTAGACGGAATCACACTCCTGGCAAGGAACACGGTACACTAATCCTCTCTGGTTGGCAAGGTGACTAGGCGTCAGCAAGTATCCGGGTAATACTCGCTGTCTCATCAACAGTGACAGGAAGGGGAGGGGGGAAGCTCAGCACAAGGTGGTCATTTCTCTTCAATTTACTCCGAGTATGGTAGTGGTGGACAGGAGGAATGGGGGCCGGAGGAGAGGGGCGGGAGGGAGTGGGGGGGGAGCACGCAAAGCTTCAGTGTCGCACCTCTTTCTCTTCTGCATACAATCAGCCAACGCTAGCTGATAAACAATAATTGATAAAGATAGGAAACATTAAGACAAGCTAATCTAAACTGCATGGTTAACTGTCCTGTAAGATTTCAGATACTGCAATGTTGCTGTACTGTTTAGCCCAAACAAAGGAAGAATAATGTAAGGCTACACACTCTACTACTTCGTCCTGTTGTCTACTTTACGTTCATACCCCTGCTGAAGATCCACATATTTTCAAAATTTTCAACCACCTTTCCTGGCATGGAATTTCATCATTACTTTTCTGACATTTCCAGGTTTTCAATGACTTGCATGAACCCTGAATTACCTGAGTAGCAGTGCTAGGCACACTAAGGGCAATTACTTTTTAAACATTTTCCAACGATGTCATTTAGCAGGGCTCGAATTGTCTTAGAAAAATTGTATAGCAGAAATGCGATACAAAATGCAAATTTGCGTAGCAATCACGAAAAAATGATTAGCAACTTTTAAAGAATAATTTATTTAGAAAAAAACAATACAAAAAGTTTACTTTATACCTATTAGCCAATAGCCATTTTTGTTTCACTTTGCTACACGCACGGATGCTTAGACAAGACTATGGCATCCAATGCAAGTTAAGACTATTCTGATCCGTGTCTGAAACGAAAGCACCAACAATAATATACCGAAGATGTGGTAGGACCAATGATTTCCCAGAATGCATGTGCGACGCTTGGCCTGCCTATAAAGTAGGAGTGATTAGCATCTCTATGTCAGCCAATACGATCATGACCACGCATAAATGTTGTCTCGTGTAATATAGTTGCGTCGCTAAACTGCGATGTATTATTTAATTTTGCATCACTAAAGTTTAAATTTGGGGTGCAAATTGCGATGCGATACCGCTCATTTCAAGCCCTGTTTAGTAAATGTAAATGTGCCAATCGTTAGCTGAGCTATTGTATGCCAACATAAAAATGGTAAAAACATTTGAATACAGCAGTAAGATGTCACATGGACTAACACTGCAGTATCTGAAACCTTACAGGAAAAGTTTATTTGTGTTCCTTTGCCGTTTTGACTTCGGATCTGTTAAACTTTACCTCTAGTAGCCCAATTTTCGAAGTGATATTTTTCCTAGCTTGTGGGGGTCAACTTTTCATGAAGTTTTTTGAATGTGTAAGTACGAAAAATATCGCCAGTCGCGAATATGTCTGTGTACTTTAGTTTTGCTTAAAGGTGTATTAGGTTCAATTTTCTTATGAAAATTAAGTCGTCGTAATATCTCGTGGTGGAGCACAGATTGGTTCTCTCTCCCCCGTTAAAAGTGTGGGTGATCAAAATTAACCCACGGTATTCGGATTAACTGGCCATTAACGGCCAGACTTTTAGTAAGGCATTGTTAATAATTATTAACACTGTAGTTCTTTTGGACAAACATTGAACATTTCTGAAAGGACACGAAAAAGTCTTGCTCCCAAGACTTTTTCAAGCGCACACTACTTAGGCTACCAAAAGTTGAACCGATGTTTCTCGGGCACCGTCACACCTAGTTAAAATCACTAAAATATTAAAGCGCTTTTTCAAATAGCATGTCCGGGAAACATTTGCACAAGTCAAAAAAAAATTATGCCAAAATATTTTTTTACAAAAAGAGATTTCCCTCCCTTCCCTGTACATGGTGGTTTCAGTGCATTGTTTAAAGTTAGCAATTTTGCCTTCTGTACCATTTTCAAATTAATGTTTTAGATTTCCGTATCTTTGCAGGAACAGCGAAAAGCAGATGAGGAGTTATTGGGACTTCCAGATAGTTGATATCGATCTTCCCATAGGATTTGCATAGGTTTTTTTTTTTAAATACAAAAGACAAAAGCATTGTACATAATAAATTGTAAACATAAAAGTATATTTAATGCATTTTATTTACATAAACCATTTGTGACAACTGAAACTTGTGGTGGTAATAAATAAATGGCAATAATCAACAAATTTCAATACTTTGGTCAAGATAGTTTGTACTTTGATTATTAAGTGAAACAACAACTTAGTGTAAAACTAAATAAAATGTGTAGAAACTTAATAAAAGAACTTAAGCTCTTGAAGTAGCTAGTAGAAATCTCTGATCTGATAACGAAGACGTTTCAAGGTCCGACGAATACCATGGACTAACAATTGAATTTGATTTACTCAAGTTGCGCACAGCAGCTGGTATAGCATTACCAAAATAAACGGCTATACTGACTGGATGTAAGGAAGGTGTCTCGGCATCTGCGCATGCTACCTGAGGCGTAATGATTGCACTATCAATTGTCATTGGCACATAGTAACTGCATTTTGGATGTAACACAAACATAGGTAGCTGGTCTGATTTGTGCCTTGGAACTGAGCAATCGGGTTTGATAGTTATTTGCTCTGGAGGTTTGCACTGTTCCCCAACAGGCCTAGTCTGCTGGTCGGATGAAGATATTTGATACAACGGTTCTAGTCCTGGCATACTTTCAACACAAATATCGTCAGTTGTTGATGGAGTTGCTCCGTTGATAGTGGCGGAGTCTGCATCATTAAATTCACGTTTGTTTTGCTTTAAGTCTGCATGGAAACGTTGTTTGATATTTGTCTTAAATTTATAGACTTCGTCAGTTTTTGTGATACAAGTTGCATCACTGAGCTGCAGATAAGGCCCCTCTTGAGACTGCAGGCTACTAGTGATGGAAGATCTGTTACCCGATGGACCGACTTCAAAAACCTTCGTATCAGCTTCATTTATAATGCATGATGTTGTGTCGCACGTTAACTCCATGTGATCGTCATCACCATTTGCTGACAAATCTTCTGTTTGGCCGCAGTCACTAATGCTGTGTTGTGACATTTCTAAAACATTGAGCGCTTCTTTAAGTCCATCCCCACTCTGCGAACTGGTACTACCAGAATTACGACTGTGACAACTGCTGCTGCTACTACTGCCAAATTCGTGTCCTGTAAATGAGTAAAAGATAAGGTCGTATATTTAATATAGAACTGGCAAGAAATTATAATAGTTAATGCTAAAGCGTAAAGAAGAGCATGTTAGTCTGCATTAAAAAAAAATAAGAAAATCCATTTCAAGTATAGTACTAACATAATTTATAAGCAGTGTTTGGTTCTTGGTGTTTGGCTTCACTTAGTACCACACCTTATTTCTGTTTTCCTTGTTTCACTGATTTTACTAATTTTATTTTCTACGCAGATTTACATCCTATTCTGTACACTTTAGTGTTTTTGTGCATTATGAAATAAAACTTAGTAATTGACGATCTTTTTAGTCATGAACCAACCTTTTCCCTATTAATCCACCAATAGTCCTGTTTACCAACTCATGTTAACTAATAAGTGATCCTTTTCAGCCAAGTAATGATGACGACAAAATAGTAAAATCGTGGTTCTCCAAGCTGTTCTTGCATATTATTTGTAAGAATGCTCTAAAAATATCTGCTTGCTGGATGGGGTTAATCAAACAAAAATCATTACATTATTTGCATACAAATGTTAATTTCTTTGACGTTTATAAATGTCAAAGTAAAAAAAAAAAACTGCGCTCAAATAAAGCTACAAGCAGCCAATCGTGGCCCATGAAACAACTGCAGAAATGGCTGCAAATTGCAACGCAGCTTTTTGCTGAAGAGCTTGCATTGCGAGATCAATTGGGTAAACACACCCTAAATGATAAATGGTTGTCACTAGTTAGTACTGCTCAAGACTGGAGGGCGTCAAGGACGCCATTTCAAAATTAAGTACATCTAACGTAACCCAAACTAACGTTAGTGTTCTCATTAACTCAGTGTTTTAAATATAACAATCTAATTTCAAGTAGTGCTAATTATTTTTGAGTTAATTGCCAACCCTCAATGTGGCATCATGAAATCGGTGGAGGCATGCGTCCCCCGCTCATATGTTGCCGTCCGTTGGAGCCGATTGGGTGTAATGACTTAAGGCAATAGCATGGCACACAGGGTGCGCACGGACCTGAGGATAGGCTAGAAGAGGGGGGATGAGTTTAAAAGGAGTTAGTTAAAACATGTAAGTCTTTTGATAACGTTTTAAAACAATTTAATAACCTAAATATCCATTGAAAAAATGTAGTTTGAGGCCTTGTTTGGGGCGTTTGGCCCATGGTCTACAGTAAATAAATAGATGTCCATTATTTTTATATTACAATTTTGTTGCCTTTTCAGTCTTCAAAGTTCAAGAAAAACCAGCAAACATTCTAAAAGTCTCGTAGTAGTTACAAGAATTTGTCCAAACTAGCCTTGAGACTGTTTGCACTCACATTGTCGGCCTTCCGAAACCATCTTTTCTTCGTCTCAACAGTATTTTTTCAGTGGAGAAATCTAGTATGTAGTACTACTTTTTGAATTCGGAACACCAATTAAATTTTGTGATCAATTTCTAGAACTTGGCATTTAATCAGTTTTCTGTGCAAAATGAATTAAAAAGTGACCGATGAAGTTTAAAAGTCTCGCCTACTGGCAAATCAGATAATTAAAAATATGATGCTACATGGGATAAGATAAATAATTATCAGTAACGGAATCTGTAACTGTACCTCGTGATATCTTATCAGAGTGTTTTTGGAGATGGTTGAGCAGACGAACACACAAAGTATCTGCAGCATAGAATCCTTCTACTTCTACCAGAAAGTGCATTGCTTCTGACATACACTCCTGATATCCTAAGTGGAACTGGTCCGAGCTGGAGCTTAAGCCTACTCTTAGTGCAACCTCACATTTATCTAAAAAAAAAAATTAATGATCACACAAATAATAAAGTAAGGATTGTTCAACTAATGATAGATGGGAGTGGCAATGCTGACTTCCAACAATCTTTAATAACTGTATTTACAAAAAGCAAAAGAAAGTAGTATACATGAAAGGGCATTTGCAGCGTTCCACTACAAAAAAAACCAACACATTGTTTAATTTAAATGAAAGTAAATGTTCCAACTTCAAACTTAATAGTGCCAATTGGTTTGTTTATATACATAAACTTAGAATATAAGTTACGTTTCGTGCCAAGCAAAACACACAGGCCAGACTAACACAAGACAATGTTTGGAACATTATTAAAACATAGTAATACAAAATATTTAACATCTTTAGAGAGAGAGAGTTTATTATCTACATAATAGTATTGTAAAATCTGCGTTTGTTAGCCGGTGTGCGTATCCTCTAGTAAAAATATATCTTTACTAAAAAAAAAAAAACGTTTTATTTGTGTCTGTAATATATACTTGACTGTAGGAAAGTTTTTCTCTCACAAACCTATATTTAATTTTTTTTAAATCGCATACTTTTATTTAAGAGTAACATTTATTGTTTCCTTGAAAAAAAAGGTAATTCTGTAAGATAGTTATTACTCTATATTTTTATTTATTTAAAAAATAATTAAAAAAAAAAATGCAATTCACTACCTAAAGAAAGCCATTTTAAACGCACAATCACAAAATCGCGAAATACAAGTCTATTTAGACACACATTTTTGACAGTTCTGAAGAAATGATGGTGAAATTTCGTTCCTGCTGTCTTCAGGCACAAAAGTTATTTAAAAGTTAAATAAAAGTATCACATCGCATTCGTAAACAGATTCAATGGCGGCACGTGCGTCCTCCTCGACTCGTCACACCTGTCCCTCCAAAGGGCACTTAAGTCTCAGATAAATTGCTTCGTACCAAATACTGGATGGCTGGTACAAAGCGATTTAGCTGAGAGACTAAGTACCTGTTGGAGGGACAGGCCTGACGAGTAAGCCTCGGCTACGAACGCACGAGAGCACCGCTGTTTGAATCCATTTACGAGTGTGATTATACTCGGAATACCTTTTCTTGTACCTGAAGAAGCCAGTAGGAACGAACTTTTACCATCATTTCTTCAGAACTGTCGAAAATTTGTGTCGAAATAGACTTGCATTTCACAATTTTGAGATTGTGCATTTGAAATGTCGAATTTATTAGGTAGTGAATTCTGTGACACTCAAGGTAAACAAAGCCATTTTGCTCTATTTAAATAAATGCAATTATAGCATTCTAAATATGTTCCTAAAACATTAAAAAAAATAATAATTCTGTCTTACAGTACGTAATATTAAACTTCGTTTAACAAAAAGTTACATCTGTTTAATCAACAAACTTCTCTTTTTTGTTATATTTATTTTCTTCTCTCTCCAAGTACATTTCGCTGCCACATCACGGAAAACTTTTAGGGATCTTCACCACCACCGCACTACTTTTTCCCGCTCCACGTTGTGCTACGGTTACACACTAGCGAGCTAAACAGTGATCTGCTGCACTACAAGTCTCCTAAAGAAAAACAAATGCAGCGTCATAAGTGATTGTTGCATTTTGTCTAAAATAACATGTCCTATTTTAGGTCATTACAGTCCACGAACAATTTGTCACAAAAACGAAGGCACTGTCAAGGCTGGCTAGTAAGGTCGTGCTCACTAGAAAATAAGAGATTACTTGCTTCTATATCAGGTGGCCCTAGACGCGTTTTCTTATGTTTGTGACTTCTGAAGTGGTCGCGGAAAACTAATAACCATCGTTGATTTTATATTATAGCTAGTATGCTACTGTTTATCCTCATGAAGCGCCACTTTGTCATACGGTATTCGTTAGCTATGTTTGGAAATGAAGTATCATGACTTGATGTCCTTTTTTTTTTGTATTTTCTTTGGTGACTATTAAAGTAAACATAGTAGCCGGTGGTGAAAGAGCACAATGTTTTCAGTGACATGCTAGCAAAAGTTTATTAGGAAGGGAGAAAAATGTACTTGGAAGAGAAACGTTATTGACCAGCTCTCGTAGAAAAATAATACATTGAGCATAACTAGAAGTGCACATGTCTTAGAGAAATGATTATTTGTGAGAGAAATAAAAAATGTGTAGAGAGAGATAAAGTAGGTTCTCTGTAAAAAAGTGTTTCTTCCTAAGGTAAGAAATTATGCATGTTGCGGTTGGGTAACTTTCTGTTAAGAGAAATATACTTTCTTAAAATAACACTTATTGTACAGACTTTTACGTAAATCAATACATATTTGTGTAATGCATAAATTTTATCTACAGAAATTAAATATTTTACATTATGACTTTTTAATAATGTTCAAAACAGCACCTCACTGACTAATCTGTTTATTAGTAACAACCACAATGTCAGCTGTTTTAGAAGAAAATGTTGAAACAAATTCCAATTATGGTTCGTTACAGAAAATCGAAAAGAAAAAACGTTGGACACACGTATAGGATGGCCCATTTTACTAATTATTTTGATTATCAGTACACAGAAAGGGGGTTCCTAATAAATTCGAACAAAGTTTAGACAGAAATATTATTGCCGATGTTATTTTTATTGTTGGCACGCTCAAGACTAATTAACTACTAAAATGTAATAATCCAAGTGGTAATGGCTCTTCTAAGTAACTACTTTTAGAGTTCTCAGTATAAAACATGAGCATGGATAATTTCGAGACTGTTTTTTCGTGCTTTTGTTTAATTTTTTCTGGAGCATTGCATAGTGATCATTGCAGGAAAACCACCCACTTCAGTAAATCTTAGCAAGAATGTATATATTGGGGTGTGTTTGGTTCTGTAGAACCTCTCTATATGTGGGTACGTTACGGGGCCAAAATTTTAGTTCACTGATGGCTTCTGTAGGGCTTCCAGTTCTACGCACCAATTTCATGAAGTAAATAAGGGGACCAAAAGGAGCTAGCGTACTCTAAAATTGGTCTGAAGTTGCACGTATATTAGGCCAAGGAGCAAAAAAAACTCATTAGAACTTATGATAAATTCGGACTAATTTCATAAAAACAAATTGCTGGATTTTCCCAAATTGTTACCCTCATCAGTAATAAAGAGGGCGGGGTTCGAAGTTTATGACATCATTTACGACTAATGAGGGGGGGGTGCAAAGGTTGTGACAAAGTGTGATGGCGGAAGGGAACCAAAACATGGCAAAATTTGCGTGATGTCATTTACGTATGGCCTCCATTACTTTGCATACAAAAATGATGGTGGCGCCATCCAGTGGGATGTAAATACGCTAGTTGACAGGCCCGTAACGAGAGCTGCAAATTACGAGAAACCATAAATCATCCCAATCTATGCACTCTTAGCAAAACTGTTATAGATTACTCCTTTGATCTGTCGATACCAATACAAAAGCGATAACTGGCATATCCCTTTGCAAGTGCTTATTAAAGAGCTTACAAAGTTCAACCCATTTTAAAATCTTTGTTTAATCTTGGGGTTATCGAAGTGACAACTTCCTGGACTCAAGTTTTAGTTTTAATCCAGCTAATTTCAGAATTTCCTGCCAGGCTAATTTAAAGAGATTTGACCCACAAGCGGAAGCTCCCTCTTCCCAAAACTTGAAAGGGAAATGAGAAAAAAAAATCTGCAAAAAAAAGCTTAATGAAAACAACGTTGATTATGATTCTCACCTATTTGTTTGCAGGCATGGCCTTGCAGATGCTTCAGATGACGAATAGCCATTTCAATAATTTCAGTTTTCTCAATTCTTCCACGTGCCTGTAAACGATACAGCCATTACATAAGCCGATCATTAATGAGTCGTTATGACGACGAAAAATAAACCCATGCCCCCACCAAAAAATAATGGAAAAAGGAATGGTTAGGGGTGCGGGGAAAGATGACTAAACAAGCCAACGGGTCAATCTCACAGTTGATAGGTTGATCAACAAAAAGCAAATCTTTATTATTAAGGTATTTGCTTAAATGTTAATGAATACAAAGCCTGATTATTAGTTTCTCCAATACCGTAAATCGCCAATTAACAACACTGGCAAAAGCTGCAGCCACCCGCTTAAAATTCTTTAAGGTCCTTAATTGTGAAATTACCTGGTTTCAGCGAAGGTTACAAACCCCCTCCCTCCCTGGGGATGGGGGGTAGAACGAGGTTATTTCACGATTTCTGATTTTTAAGGCGGGTTGCCACCAAATGAGTGCAACATCTAGCGCTTGCTCACAGCAAGCAAAGGAATGTACAAAGAAAATATCTTTTTTACACAACAAACAAGCCGCTCGTCTCGTTAATTATTGACAAAGAATTTGGTACGTCCTCGTGCACCTGTGAGCAGGCAGTAAAGGTCAATGATATTATTGCCACTACATGGTGCCATCTAGTAGCAGTAACATCGTTAACCTTTACAACTTATTTTCAGATGCACGGAGAACATACCCAATTCTTACGTAGTAATTAAGGAGGCACGTGGCTTGTTTGTTGTGTTCAAGACACACATTAGTGTGTGGCCTGCCAAGACAAACAATAACATCCAGATAACATATATATATGAGCATGGCGACCACTAGACACGTTGTCTTTACATTAAGGTAGTTTGCTGTTTTCAGCCATCTGAGGATAAATAACAATGCGACAGAAAAGGACGAAACTTGCTTGATCGGGAGACTTTGGTCGCCTGACAACATAAAAGGCACGAATATATCAAGGCTACGAATATTGTGGAGGAAAAAAATCTATGGTTTCTTGGTGAATATCTTCACTGCTGGTGAAATCCCAGCCAAGGCAACTGATCTAACTAGATCTATAACAACAACAAATGCTTTAAACCAGTTTTTTTTCTTCCGGGCCGCCCCCCCGGGGGCCGGGGGGGGGTGGGGGGGGTGGGGGCGGGCCCCCCCTCTCCCCGTAAAGCACACGATTAAAACCCTGACCATTTTTTCAGAGTTTATTGAGATGTCGTTGGCAAGTTTGTCGATTAATATAGATCCTAGGAAAGCAATTGTAGTGGGCTTGGAAAAAGCTCTTGATTTAAAAATCAGTCAATTTTTTAAGAAGCTAGGAAAAAACGGTATCAGTATCAATACAGATCTTCTGAAAAACCAAAAGAAAAACTTTCTGGTAGGACTTGAGAAACAACGTTTAAATAAAAAAGAAAAAAGTTAGTCATTTGCCAAGTCATTCAATGAAGCAACCATTCCCTTAGCATGTACGGACGTCTTACGTACTTTTTTCATGTAAGATGATGGGATTAGACGGCTCAGATCTGCCAAGCAGTTATTCATACGGTCTCTGCGCCTCTTCTCAATAATGCGATGTGACGTTGGATCCTAAAAATCAAAGGAAGAGGTTAATGACGTTTAGGTAACCATTAAACAGTGGACAATTTTTGGTTATTTATTTATTAGTAACCAATCTCTATAAGCATAGTTCAGACTTTAATTTGCTTATATTTACGGGGAAAATGGCCATAACAAATACAAGCTGTAGGCAATCCACTTCAGAAGCCACAAAGTTTCGTTCCATGAATCAAATAACAAAAACCATGAAAGAGACCTCGACTGGGCTTCATCCTTATACATACAGGATTGCCCACAATATTTTATTAATCCTGAAAAAAGGTTAAGTTTTAATTACTCTAGCCAACCGCTGCTCCTAGTTGTCAAGTTATAAATTCTTGACAATTGGCAGAAACTTGAATGTCCATCGATTTTCGTCACTTTTCTTTTATTTAGCAGGATAATAAATCTTGCTGTGGAAAAAAAATTGTTACAAAGGGTGGTCCACAAAAAACACCAATCTGAATTTTTTACTAAAACCAACATATTTTTAAGTTTTTGGAATAAAGTGCAAATAGGAACCACTTTTCTGGATTCAAATTCAATTATGATTCCGAAAGTTTGCCCTATTTTTACAAATTAAAAAAAAGAGAACTAAATTTCAACTTTCGTGTGGTGTCGAAATGAGAGTACATACCTAGTGCATCATTGCTAAACCTAATGAAAGTTAACATTTTTTTCTGTTCTTTTTCAAATTTTTTGAAAAAGGGACTTATTTTTTAGGTAACAGAACTAGATTATGGATCGTGGAAAGTGGTCTCTACTTAGTACTTTTTTTTAAACTACTTACAAGCAATTTTGGACTTTTTCCAGCTTGTGTGTTTTTTGTCTGTAATGGACCATTCCATCAAAATGTGTAATGTCACATATCACCTATTACATCCCGTGTGCAACTTTTGAAGAAAGCAAGACACTGTCATTTTCTTCTTATGTGTCTCGGAATACAGGAAGCTGGAGGCTTGACTCTTCCAGCCAGAACCAGAAGGAGAGGGGGAAGAGTTTGCTATAGTTAATTCCAATCGTATCTTTTACGTGTCATAATTGAAAAAAAAACACTAGACATGACAGGGACCTTCTGTTTCCCAAAATGCCAAGGGTAGCTGAGGTTAGGCACGATACCGAGATCTTTAGCGTGATCTCGAGATGGTCTCAGTCAGTGACGGAACAAGGCGTTTGAGAGCCTGGGGCCAGTAGCCCATTGAGCGCCCCACTCCCACACCCCTCTTCCCAAATCAACCCAAAAATAAACCCATGACGGTGCCACAGCAATAATGCCAACACACTGAAAACACACGAATCTGACATAAGAGGGTGAGGTATAGGTAGGCGTGAGACAAAAAATACTTGTCAACATTTGAAGGATTACAATTGTATTTATTTTTTGATAGAGGTAACCTATGACTGGCCAGGAACGCAAAAGTACATACGAATTTGGCAACAAATACTTAAATTTTCGGCCCGGAATTTGGGTATAGTCCACAATAAATATGTTAAAACGTTAAAAAAGGTGGGAGCTACCACAAATTGTGGACTTAATACAGCTGCCATATTGGATGATTTTCCAACATGGCGGCTGTGTGTGAGGTCCACAATTTGAGGCAGCTCCCACTTTTTTTTTAGTGTTTTAATATTTTTATTGTGAACAAGCACAAATACCGGGACGAAATTAAGTCTTAATTGCCAAATTCATGCAACTCAAAAATTATTTTGTTAAGACCATTTGTATTTAATAATAATAATAATAATAAGTTTGTTGCAAACGCAACCGGAATGGCAAGGACCTGGTGGTCACTAACTGCCATCCGAAGTTAAAACAAAAATTAAATATTGTAAAATTTAAGAGTTTAAAAATTTTACAACGAAGACGATTGCCCGGATGTAAAGGAAGGGTTGATGGTATAGGGTTTGCTAGGCTAGGCAAACCCTGTACTAGGCTAGGCTTTGCCAAAAGAGCATTTAAAGTTCAACTTTTTTTTACAGTTTTGCTTTTTGGAGAGAGGGGTAGCACTTTCGGCGCCCTTTCCCCATTCGGCACCCGGGGCGGCCCCCTTCGCCCTCCCTCTTACTCCGGCACTGGTCTCAGTTGCGTGTACACACCTCGAAAGGGCAACTTTTAATGAAAGTGTACAGTAAGTTTTTGTAGACATCTTTGTGGGGGCCTATTTTATATATATTATCCTGTCTTTTTACCCTTTTCTGCTTCTTTCTCTCCCTCTTTCGCCCTCTCAGGCACTGCCGCACTAGCAGATGTCGGCACAAAAGGACATTTTGTGAAAAGGGGCAATTTATGATGAGAACTAGGGTGGTGTCTGATCGCCTTCGAATCTTTAACTTTCGTTCTTGATTAATGAAATCCTTCTTGGCAAATGCTTTTTTGCAGTAGTGCGTCTTGCACACTCCACGAATTTCACGCGTGTCGCAACACAAATGCCACCTGCCTGTCCTTATTAATCATTACCTATGGTTCCGAAACCCAACAAAAAAGAACCGAGGTCCGATTCGTCCGAGGTCCCCCCTCCCCATCACTAATAGTCGTGCTATTCATCAAACCACCCTGCCCCATGCTTTCACATCACTACCAAAATGGTGGCCATTTTAAGACGACGACTAAATCGAACGCACATGGACTCCTTCACGTGAAAGATGGGTTCCAGTACTATTAGCTATTACACCACTTTCGAACTATGCCTAGCGGATTTTCCAAAAAAAACGGAAACCCGAAATTTCATTTACTGGGAAGTCGGTGTCTTTCGACCGTGTGAAATATTTGTTTTAACATTAAATCAGAATACACAAATTGCAGTAAATTTGAACTACTGTGACCTTAACAATGGGTACAGTGAGTCATATTCATAAAAACTAGTGGAGGGCAGGCATATGGATGAAAGTTGTTAGTGATCTGGAGACAGATAGGGTTGCCTGTTCGAATCTGGGTCATGTCACTCGGAATAAATGGAAATGTGAAAGGTGGCTTACTTACTATACTAGGTTATTTCTGGTGTAAGATTTTTGCTGTTTGGCTTATTTTCATCTTTCCTTCCTTTATATGCTTTAACTTTGGGTTTATAATACGCTTGTTTCCACTCTAAACGAAATGTGCGACTACAAAGTGGGAGGTGAATTCAAAATGGCAACTATCCGTGGGAGGAAAAAAAAAGGCCTATATCCAAGTTATTACAGGCTACAAAAACTTCCAAAATTGAAAATTCTTCACTTCACATAGGTGCCATCCTATGGCCGCATCCTATGAAAAGCTAGCGATTTCTTCCTGACAAATATCCGGCCAAAAAGTTGTCCTAGCAGTGTCACTATTGCTGTAAGAGAGATTGTTAAATTCGAATTGAAAAAGAATATTATTTTAGGTTAGTCTGGTGCAGTAACATGTATTCTACATGGTACAACACTTTTTTTTACGACTGAAACAACATTTTTAAAATTTATTTTTGGTTTATTTAGCTTTGCGTGAGGTTATAAGTTTCACATTCAAACTTGATTTTCTTGGAATGCGAACATCGTTAGTGGTAAATCACTAAAAACAGCATAACTTTACTTAGAATTGGGATAATGACTTGAATTTATTTACACACGTTCCCTGGTGTGGTGACTATAAAGTGAACCAAAATCATATTTCTACACATTTCCGATGTAGTTAAAAAAAAAAAAATCCTTTCATTTCGGCTACATAATTTTATAATATATGCAAATTGTGATTATATTATAAAATGTAAGAAATGGTGGTATCAGAATTCTTTTGGTTCACATTGTAGCCCTATGTATACAGATGATTAGAGGCCAACCGTGTTCGTGTGCAACAATTTTTACCGACGTTATCAAAGTTAAAGCACAAAAACATAATAAAATTTACCAAAAATGTGCCGGTGCCGTACAGTACTCTCACAAAAATACGCTAAATGAAAGTTTAAAATATGTGCTAGACTCGCATTTCAACACACTTTAAGGTAAAAAAAAAAAATATATATATGACTCCTAGGGGCAATTGCACTAAAAGAAAAAAATGTCCAAAGTTAGGCATCAGTTTAGGGTAGGTGCCTCCTAAAGTGTGTAGACGCCTTATTCTGCGGAGTTCGTATCTGGAGCCAGTCGTTGAACCAGCTGCAAGGGGAGATACGTGGAAGTAAAAATATTAGTGTAGTCTGTCAAGGCAATGCTGTATCTTTTTTTTTCCGGATTTACAACCGTAATACATGTTTCGCACCACAAGGGAATGGACAAAACAACGATTTTTAGGCCTAAGCAATTAGCTCTCACAGTATCGGCTTGACTAAAGTCTTTACCTACATTTTCATTTAGTGGCCCTTGCAGCTAGCTCCACGACGGCTCCCTAGCTTAGAATGCTAGCTCCGTGACCGGTATGGTGTTATTGTCGCAGCTGTGTGTGTGAATAAAGCCCTCTCCAAACACAAGAAAAGTTCGTGCGAAGCGATGCGTAACTAAGTGCCTAAAACGTCAAAATTGCTGCAATCGTATGCTTGGTGTTGCGTTAGTTTAAGAACCAATATTGAAGTATTTTTCACACCATACTGCGTCGCCGTGCAGCCGCGAGCAACCAGTCTGGTTAGGGTTTTACTGGACCCTTGGTCATCCTCCCCCCCCCCCCCGAAAAATCAACAAATTAGCCATGCCCACATTTCTTGTGCTCTGCTACTCAGGCAATTAAATGGAATATTTTTCATTTTGTACCGATAATCTGAGTTATCAGCTGGCGATAAGCCACATGTGACATGTCAGCCTATAACTCGATAACGTGCAGCCCCAAAGACACAGCTTCCTTGCTTTGCACTACAGTTAAACATGAAGCGTGCGCATCACAGCATTCTCTCTCGTCTACAAAGGCATCTCTCTCTTCTCAAGGTCACACAGAACGCGCCCCAGTTGCATTTTGGTCGAATCAGGCAGGGCATTCGGTGCAGATGCACTTTCAAAAGATAAACTAAGTGCACCTTTTTTATCTAACCTGATTACTAAGGAAAACAAATAGTTCGAGGAAAAAATTCAATCGAGTTTAATCTACTATTTATTGGAAGGAAAACGGATAAGCAAAATAAAGAATACAATAATTAGTATTTAAGGTGTAACTTTCACGTGGCTTCCGTAGTCGGGTTGGCCAAACAGATACACAAAATCCACCTATATACTTTGTTCCACATTATGTTTGCAGGAAACTGACTGTATGACGACACGTTACCATGCACTAAGAGTGCAAAACATGTGGATATCACACTTGTAGACTCTACAAAGTTACTGTTAGATTCTACGAGTGGGATATTTAAGTGTTTTTTGCACTCGTAGTGGAAGGAAACGTGGCGTCATCATACAGTCAGTTTTCTGCAGACATAATGTGGAACAAACTATAGTCGAGTATTAAAGCCTTGCTTGCATCGCTCGGCCAGTATGGTTTAGAGGGATAACTCGTTTTTCCCCCTCATTTAAATAGCGGCCTGGGCCTACTGACTAGGTTTATATGTTGCTTATAACGTTTTCTTCCAGTCTTCCACGTTGATACTGAAAAGCCCAAATTAGTATTAAACAAGCGGCAAGAGCGACTACCTAGTCGCATCCGGTCTTCTGTACAGTTCTTCCACTACCAATGGTGAGGCGCACACCTCTATCACGCATTGCAACTGCTATCTCTACTCTATGATCTAAAAGCAGTAACCATCAGAACTGCCGGTTAAAAATTGTGTTAGCTTTTAAGCCTATTTTAGGCGTATTTGTCAACTTTTAGGCCCAATTCTTACCTGGAGCTTTAATTTCGTAAGTATAGCAGCTAACGGAGACATGATTTGTATAGTACGCCTGTTAATTTTTGCAACACGGTGCGCCTTCGGTTACAGTATTACAACGTAACGCGCAACGTAGCCTATAGATCAGTGGTAGTGGGGAAGTGACGGGAGAGACGCTGTTGATGAAGCCAGGAACTATACTCGTAGCAACGTGACGTTGCCGTAGTAACGTGATTTTAGGCCTACTTTTTTTAACTGTAGTTTTATTTCGTAAGTAGCAGATAGGCCTAATGGAGAATCTGGTTTGACGGTAAGCCTATTCATTCATGCAACAATGCGACGAGACTATTTTAAACGAAGCTAAAAATGCTTGTTTTTACGGCTGCAGTGTTATCCTTAGGATTTCAATTCGATGATCAAATGTTATTATTTAATTTAGTTACATCGAAGAAGTCTATTAGCTATAAGGAAGTAAGGTTGGTTTAATTTGCCATGTTATTTAACTAACTTCTCACACTGAATTTAGTGTTGTAAACAGTGGTCGTCAATATCTGGTACTGTTGCGAAGTTGAAAATGGCGATGGACGGACGAAGTCGTTGCAATAGTCTTCTCAGCCGGTACGGCTGTACAGAAGACTAAAAAAACGGCTAAAGCGTATAAAATACGGATGTAAGCCTTAAAGAACTTATCACCATACATTTTTCGTTTTCATTGTTGCAATAAATAGGGGACAGCATTGTTTATGACAGCATTGTTGTTAGTGTTACAATAAATTATTTACTGGAACACTTTTACAGTTCCAGTTACAGTGTTAGAATAAATAACTTATTGCTACACATATAACAATGAACAATAATAACCCCATTGTTGTCATAACAATGTAGCGGCCAACGATTGTTGAACGCCAGGGAGAAAAACAATGGACGATACCAAGAAAAATGACATGAAACAAATCGAATTCATCCACAAACGGAAAAATGTATTTGAAGTATGGTGATAAATTAGTTATTGGCATACTTTTGCAAGAATGGTCCCTCTATACGTGATTTATTGTGATAGTTTTGCTTCCTCGGCTCTTAATGTCTCGGCTTATGCCTCGACTAAGCCTCGGAAGAACAAAACTATCACAATAAATCACGTTTAGAGGGACCATTGTTGCAAAACTATGCCAATAACCACTACTTAATGCTCTAACGGAACAGATACAAGAAAAAGACACGTAAGCTATCAGCGTCACACTAATACATGTAAAAGAATCTCCAGCGTCCCAAAAACCAAGCTGGAGTTTCTTTTACATGTATTAGTGTAATACTGATGGCTTACGTGTCTTTTTCTTGTATCTGATCCTTTAGAGCATTAAGTTTTTTATAGACTTACATCCGTATTTTATATGCTTTAGCGTTTTTTTAATACTAATGTCTATTTTTTTCTTCGATTTAAGACAAATTAAGTAACTAGAATTTTGAGTAAGAGATAAGTGAGATGAATGCTTATAAATCAGTCACAATAAAGTATCGTTCAAAAGGTTCTTGTTCATCCCTATGTTTTAAACTATAAAACTTGAAAATCGGTTTATTGGTTCGATCTCTAGGTGAGAGCAACATTTTCCCAACAAGAATATTGTAGTCACATTAAAATAGCCTTCCAAAGACCCTAACGCTTGTTCATACTAACGTTTTACACTATACAACTTGAAAATCGAGGTTAAAATTAAAAAATTGTAAGATTTCTGCCCTGTACTCTGCGTCAAATTTCGGCCTCTATCCTTAAAATAATTTAGGTAGAAATTTCATCTTCGAACTTGTGTATTTTCTGCACCAAAACTCCCTTGTCAGTAAATTTTAACCAAATCGGAACACAATTATGAAAGTTATTGTGTCCCGAACTGAAAAACATACTCGCAGACATACATACACAAAATCCACCTATACAGTATAGTCGAGTATTAAGGCCTTGCTTGCATCGCTTGGCCAGTAAAAGGTTTAGAGGGATAACTTGTCCCCCCCCCTCATTTAAGTAACGACCTACTGACTATCTTTACATGTTACTTATAACGTATTCTTTCAGTCTTCCAGAGGTTGATACTGAAGAGCCCAGATCGCATGTAAACTTGTCAAGTCTGAAATAGTATCACGAACCGCTACAGCTCCGTATGTAAGCCTTACAATGAACTTCCAAGTCAAACTTTGAAACCCTTTGCCGTCAACTGGATATCACAACTGCAGATTTGAGGGCAATAAGTCAACAACAACCGCCACCACATCAACAAGAAATGACCAAACAGCAAAATTTTTAATGCAGTGAAATAGATACTACACGACCCTAAATACCGAATTTCGTTGGTCTATACCAATGCTGGTGGACAGGAAGTTTTTGACAGTCAGGAACCTTCCTGTCCAGTAGCATTGGAAAATTTGATAAATCTTCCTGTAAACATCAGATGACAACTCGGTGATATCACCTTCCAATACAGCAGCTACCAGTTAGCTCATGCAGGGCTGGGCCCTTGTGTGTGTGCGTGTGTGTGTTTTTTTTTCATTTTTTTTTTTTTTAACTTTTACTACCTTTGTTAAGTATTTTGAACAGTACGTTTTTTAGGTTACTGAGCAATGAAAATTAAAAGCTTGTTTCATGCCATTGTGAGACTGGTTTTGTCAGGGAACCCTTCACAAAAATTCTCTCACATATTAATTATGCCACAAGTTAAGTTTCTAACTTTCTTTACCCCAGTAAACGGGCATTGAAGCTTGGAGGGCTTACCTGCCGAGTGACAACTGAAGTCAGCTACCAGCATCTTTAACCGAAATAACAAAAGTTGATGTGGAATGTTGGGCAGATCATAAAGCCCTACCCAGACAAGAAATTTGATGCGAAGTGACGTGTTGTTGCAATCATATGGTTGACGTTGCATTTATGGAATGATTTTGACGTCTTTCTTACACCATCCCACGTCACGTTACAGTCGCAAGCAGCCAGTCTGGTTTGTTCTTTAGGCACAGTTGCACAACGACTCGCCTTTGCACTCTCGCCTTTGCTAAAAGCTATACCACACGCCATGGCTGTTTGCTGTGACGTGCATATCACGTGACTGGGCTAGTCCGATCAGACGGCCAAACAGCCGTTGTTCTCGTTCGTCATTGGCTAACTCATGATGACGTCACGGCAAACAGCCATTGCGCATGGTTTAGAAATCATCTGAAATTCCAACATGGCGGCTCACAATAAAAACATTCAACAATGTTGAGTTCAGAAGCGACTGGGAAAATTATTTCGTCAGGAGGAATTCTTTATCTTATTGTCATGGATTATAAGACTGTAAGCATTTACTCAAAACGATATCGGATTTAGCTAATCCAGGTAGTGTTGTTACCATGGCAATGACACATTTGACATCACGATTAAACTCTAACTACGAGAATCGAAAGGCAAAGCGTTGTGTATACTCACCGTAAGAGTTGCAACAATAAATGTACTCGAATTTAGCAAGACGAAGTAGAATGAGCGAGCGCCTGCACTAGTTACGATTTTATATTTTCATTATTTGTTGGTACGATGTTTGTTTTATTTTTAAAACTATTAGGCCACATTCACTACACTCAAATATTGACAATGGCACTCGATCGTATAGACACGAAACTTTTACAGTCTCCAAAGTGGTACATACTTATATTTAATAGTTGCCTTTAGTTTGGGACTGCCAGTAATGTTAGTTAACAACGTTTTGGCAAAATGTGTGCAGTCATCGAATTTAGACTGCTAACGAACAAAAACAGCCAAGCCAAGATGAAGAATGTCGCCGTAATTAATATATTACTTAAACAATTAAAAGAAAAACTCACCCTAGAAGTTTTCTTCTTAGCAAAATTAATAAGGTCTTCATCTTCAATAGGAAGGTTTGAAAAATTTAAATTCCTGTAAACAAAAAGGAATTGGGTATTTTAGCACATTTCGACAGGATTCTCTTTCCGTATTCCCCCCACCATCTCGATATAATATATCATCACTGCAACATTAATATTTAAGAGAATGCATTAAAAACAATAAGCTATAGAGTAAAGCTAGATATCAGTAAAGAAGGCAAACACTTCCATGCAGATTTATTTTCAAAGTCATAATTACCACTTTAAAAGAGAATCAACATAGCCTTGATCAATTTAAAAATGATAGACCAATAACATCCCATGAACCATTATTTTTGTAGGTCTATATGCTAGGCTTTACGTGACAATAGCTATAATTAGCTTAATTAGCTTCGCAACTCAGCTTGAAAGGAATTCATGCAAGAAATTTAAGGATCCAAACAAACGCCCGTACCACAGCTGTGTTTTAGGAGTACTTAAGCAAAGACTAATTCGGAGTTGCTTCTTAAGTAGTAGTTTGGTACCACTATCTGTTATTTGAGCAATGAATTAGTTATCGTCTCCTACCACTGCTGTCTCAAAACCCCTACCTGAAAGATAAGTAATGCCTGGATCTGAGTAAATGGTCAAGTCCTGTCCTGAGTAGACTTAAGTAACCGTTTTTGCCGATGGAGGCAGTAAACTTTGCATGTAGAAAAGATATATGGCTGAAACTTCGTTGCTGTATATATGCCACTTACCCCAGCATGCATGCTAATTTTTGCAGTGATCGAAGCAGTTTTAATTTTTTTCGGTTTTGTCGACTGTACAAGGAGGAAGCCAACTTCGGGGCAGAGGATCCAAGCAACGTTATTTCCTATAGCGCTGACCTTAGGGGTCACTCTAGTTGGGGGATACACTAGAACGTCCCAGGAAAACGAGATGCATCTACCCACGAAGTTTCAAGTCAATTATACTAGTGGTCGTGCTCCAATGCTCAAAATAATATTTTCGTTTGCCCATCACAACTTTATTTGCCAGTAACACTTGAGAGTCTGGTGTCTGGACTTTTCGTCCCGAACTGCCGGAGGAGCCGTTTATTTTCACTGATTTCTTTTTTGAAAACGTCAACAGACTACAGTTCTGATTACGCATACCTACATACGACAGTTATTTTCCGGCAGTTCTGACTGAGGATGATTCAGAATGGAACACGAAACCAGGTTAGGCTATAGAATGCTCTCGGGGATGAGATGCGTAGATAGTGAGTTTGAAGTTCTCAACTATTCCCCACAACACCTTCCTTTCCTTTCCACTCTTCTCTTATTATTTCTCTAATTTTATTATCAGTACCGTGGGGGTGGATCTTGAGCAGAATAACAGGGCATCCCAACCCCCCACCAGTCAGAACTCATTGTCGTGTGCAGGTATGCGAAATCTGAACTGTAGTCTGTTGACTTTTTCAAAAAAGAAATTAGTGAAAATAAAAAGCTCCTGCCGGCAGTTCGGGACGAAAATTCCTGACACCAGCCTCGTAAGTCGGTGTTACTGGCAACGTTGCGTGAGCAAACAAAAATAGTACTTTGAGCGTTAGAGCATGACCACTAGTATAATCGACTTGAAACTTGGTGGGCAAACATCATTGTTGTTGGTAAACAACAATCTCATGGTGTCTGTTTTTATTTTTGATTGGAGAATTATTTCCTAATATGTATATTTCGCTTGTGAGGATGCATCTTTTGAGATCAGACCATATCAGAGATCAGACCACATCAGAGTTCATGACAGCCAATGAAAATGCTGAAATGAACTAAACAATGAGGAAACAGCCAATAAAAACGGCTCATATTAAATAAAGGGGGTAGCAATAGAAGGTGACAAGCGGCGGCTGGCAATGCGAACGCGTGTGCCCTGTGACAATCAGTAACGAACGAAATATTGCTTCAATAATGCTGACTATTACAGCCGAGCTGAAAGTTGGTTGAGTAACAATCACCTTCGGGTCAATATCACGCTTGGTATCAAAACGGAAAAATCGGAAATTCAGCCACACTGACAATAAGAGTAGCGCCCTCCATTGAAAACGCTATTTACTACCCTAACAAAACAAAACACCAGAGATTCCAAGGGAGGGGGAGAGGGATGGAGACCATTCAGATCAAACAACGGGGGTAGGGGTGCGGGAGAGGACGGGGGGGGGGGGTACCGTCGCGCCGTTTTCATTTCATGATGCCTAGTAAAATATTTCACTCACGAATGCGGGAACCAGCTAGACCAGCGTGGGGATATCGGTACAGATTATTATTATTATGCTAACGATTGTTATAATTTTCTTATTGTATGATGAATTGATAATTTTGCATTTTATCTAGGTGTAGTGGGTGACCCATCTGGGTCTGAGGTCCAGGAAAAAATTAACAAACGCGTGTGGTTGAAGTCAAGTCTGGATTCCATATTCCCAACGACGACTCGTACTTGACTTGAGCAAGAGATCTCAAGTCATGCTCAGCAGGGCAAGAGTTACAGAATACCATTCCTAAGTTTCTCAGAAATTTCTTATAAGCTTCCGTAGGAAAACATATAACACGCACTTCTCGACAAAATACGGTGCTAACTCCATGTAAACAAGCATACAAGTGGGAATCAAGAACAGTAAACCATTTGTAAAGACACTGGTGTTAACGTTATTGGTTTTACGAATATAATAACCGTAAGAGCAAGAATGGAACAGCGATACCGAAAGTGAAAGTATTATCGCCATCTGCTGACGAAATACGACACTATGCAAACGCCAAAATCCGCTTGCTACGCGTGCTTATTTACGTAAACAAACTTATATAATTCTTGAAATTAAATATAAATGCCTTTACACTGAACTGAAAGTTGAAATATTACGTCTTAGGCTAGAAAATAATTTGATCTGCATTCATGTATGCTCGTGGATTTTATCTAGAGTGTCTTTATTCAAATTTTCTTTTTTTCCTTATAAAACTTACATGCAAAACTCGATGATAAAAATACCGGTACTTAAACACACTCACAGGTATTTCTTTTAACTAAAATAAATTCGTTACCGGTATAGCTACGTATGGCATATAATTAAAAACCTACGAATTGAACAATTACCAAATTATGTGATTGGTGCCTGCCTCCATGTTAGCTTTCCTGTAGACTCAGTTGTACAACATTAGTTCAAACGTATGCAAATATTGCAAACGCATTTTTTCCCATTTTTTTTCGTCGTATGAGGCGGTTTGGCACAGTCGCTGAAATCTACGTAAATTTTGAGAAAGCTATCGCGTGGGATGCACGAAAATAATGAGAGCGTTTCTTGTTCTTTATAAAGAAGAAACACGAAAAAGAATTAACAGCAAGAAATATAACACAAATACAGCTTACATTAAACTATTACTGGTGCACACCAATTATGGACGCAAAATTTACAATGTTAAGCTATTTATTAGAAGTCTTTAATAAAATGTATACTAAAGAAATGTGGACCATTGAAAAATACCTACGGAACTAAACACGAAAGTTAGGTGTTGGCTGATGACAACTTAAAAAGCTGTCCATCATTTATATATTTTGTATTTACTTTTAATTCTTGAGAAGTTATGTTAATACATATTTCCTTTTTATGCAATCTAGTCATATTGCTAAGATTGATTTTGTAGAAGTGGCTTCATAGTGTTTATGTATGTACGTTATTGTTTACTATAGAAGCGAAATTTTAAAAAAGTAAACTGGTTGTAAAAACAAGTGGCAAATACGAATTTATTCCCCTTAAATTTGCCATCAGTATAAACCTTAACGCATACAATTGCATACTACTTTGCTATTTGCACTCCAACCAAAAGAAGACGTAGCAATTATTGTTCTCTACCACATGACGAAATGTCCATGGTAAGCCTGGTAATCGTCACCTCAATTGCCCCGTCATACGTAGGGCTGCCGAAATGCACAACGGTCTAGCAGAGAAGCCGCTTCTTGCTTAAGGGGAGACTTGAGCATACCTCGTACCTTTCTCGAGATTCCGTGCTTGAAACTTAACTTTAGCACCGGTTCAAGTCTGAGTTTTCGTTCAGAATACCATTCTCAAGGACGGCTTTAAGTTACTCAAGATTGGAGTCAGTGCTCGAGTTAAGTATAAGGTTACAGAAAACCATCGCGTGCTTAAGCACGTTCTCGAGTTCAAGTCAAGTACCAAGTAAGCGTTCAGAATACGGGCCTTAGTGGACACAACTCTTGGTAATGAAGTGAACGAAAATTGCAATAAGAAAATATACACAAACACCCATCGAAGCATGTCATGTTTAATTTGTTCGTCTCGATGGTCACTCACTTGTTTATACTATAGAGTCTTCTCAATAAGTAACATCAAATAAATTACCTGTAGACACTTTTCAGTCTTAAGCAGATTTAAAACAAAAGGCAGATGGGAAGGGGATGTTTGGATTAACGTTCTTTTTAACTGCTAAGGTTATCTCTGTTCGACAAAGAGAATTTTGCTAGGAAGTTCCGCGGTTCTTTTATAATCGACAAAAGCATGACCATGTTTTCGATGCCCTTCTCTTCCAGAGTGGGATGATGCCAGGATTGAAGCATACTTGACTTAGGAACATACTTGACTTAGGAACAACTACTTTTTTTTCAGATTCCATTTCATCCGACAAACTGCAAATTTCTATACATCGCAAAAATTAGTTTTTCTTACCATTTAGAAATTCGCAATTCTATTTCTTTTAAATAAACAAAGTTAGGAGCAGAGACATAGTTGGCCTGGGCGGATAAAAAACGTTCGGGCCTTGGGGTTGGCAGGAAGGGGGGGGGGTAGGACTGGTTCAACATCTGGGTTCATTGGGTGAGCCCCGTGGGGATCAGCGGAAGTTGAAGGCTTTAGTGAACTAGATGCAAAATAATATTTTCGTGTTATCTATACAATTTTTTCTCTTATCCTGTTACGGACTTAATCTTAAAACATAAACGTTTAGATGGGTACATCTATTATTTTACCAGTGAAGCAGTTGACACGTGATCAGAGGGTTTCTATTCCCGGCCACGTGATAAAACGTGAATTTCTTTGTCTAGATGCTGCACACCGCTCTTCACTTGCAGTCCCTAAAAGCTACGACCGGTTCATTCTACTCCCACTCTGCTTTCACTTCTCTTTATCTAAAGGTAAATAACTGGAAATAAGCCATCAGCCAAAATCATATACTACAAATTACATAAGCAGCCTTTATACACCTTTCATTCAAGTTATGTGATCCGGATTCGAACTGGCGAACCAGTCCATCAACCAGAACCGATATGGCCACTTGTCCACTGGCAAGTGGATACATTATTTATCTTTATCTATTGTATAATCTTACTTATAGAAGACAGCAGTGCTATTGATTTTATCTATTTTATAGTTTCACTTATCCAAAATGCAACAAACTTCTGCCCCCGCCCGGGCCGCGGCAAACTTGCCCGAGTGGGTGGCTAAATAGCGATCGCTACTAGGGACCAACATTTTTTCTTGGTTTCGCTCCTCAAACTGTGTCAGGCAGGCTACCCAGTAGGGTGCAGCAGTCTGTTGCTTTTTGGATAAGTGAAACTATAAAATAGATAAAATCAATAGCACTGCTGTCTTCTATAAGTAAGATTATACAATAGATAAAGATAAATAATGTGGTGGACAAGTGGCCATATCGGTTCTGGTTGATGGACTGGTTCGCCGGTTCGAATCCGGATTACATCACTTGAATGAAAGTGCATAAAGGCTGCTTATGTAATTTGTAGTGCATGATTTTGGCTGATGGCTTATTTCCAATTTACCTTTATATATATACGCTAGTGTGTCGCCGCCAAGTAACAGTAGATCATCCCATTGTCGACATCCGATTGTTAAAAATTGATTGTTAATGATAAAAAGGCGGCTCACTAGCAGACATGTGTCTGTTAACTGTAAGCAATTGAAAACATATTTTGGCATGTTGAGGATAAATCCCAATGAGACAGATGTGTTTCAAATTATGGAAAATGTATGGGGAAGGGTCAGAGATTAAGAAAAACTAAAATTTAAAGGATGAGTGTCCACCAATCACAGAAAAAGATGCGTCAATAACGTTGTTTTTATGTTACTGTCTAGCTAGTTAATAAGATTTTTCCCATGTTAATTCCCATAGACTTTTTGCTCATGGCTAGCGCAAAATTGAGAAGGCCTATACGTACCTGAACTTTTGTACACGGATCCATGGTGATGTGAGGATGGTCCTTTTGTTGGTTTGGGGGTTGTAGGGGTCAGTGCGTGGGAGGGTTTTGAAATTCGCCGCCGGCGAATTTAAATTTCGTTTCTTTTCCAAGTTATAACCAAAGATTTTAAGCAACAATGGCTTGAACAATCAAGACTGGTCCTTACATTTATTGTAAAAGCCTGGACGAAATAAAAACTGAACTGTAACGAAGGACAAAATAAAGAAACTTAACGTTGCCGTGGATTGCGTAAGAATAAAGGGATGCACGTTAGATGATGGTTACGCAACAATAAGAGCATACACGAGCTAATGGATTTTTTTGTTAATAACCCCCCAAAAAAATGCTTCGCGTTCTGCTGTTTTAGTAACAGCAACCTTCGAGGGTTTCTGCATGACTAAATGTGAACAAAATTGTGAAAAATTAAGGGGAAGTTGCAGGGATAAACAAAACAACTGAAGGGGATGCACTGATTGAGTGAGCGAAGCGAACGAAATCAGCGATTGTTAGTCAGTGTGTGAAAAAATGGGATTGAAGCATCTTAAACAGACGGTGTAACCTTATGCACGTTCACAGTCCTATGAAAGTTGTGATATCCACCCAAAACCAAAACTGGTAGAAAAACCCGCCAAGTTCCAAAAACGGTCGGCCTTTGAAGGTAGTGATATCACTCCACCAGGGAAAAGCCGCCAAGGTTAATCCTATTAGCCAAGTTAATCGCAACGAATAAACGATTTTGGACGTTAAATGAAAACTTGAAGATTGCTACCGCTAGTAGCAATCTTCTAGTTTTCATTTAACTTTCGAACTATTAATATGTGCGATTAACTTGGCTAATAGGATTAACCTTGGCGGCCTTTCCCTGGTGGAATGATATCACTACCTTCAAAGGCCGACAGTTTTTGGAAACTTAATTGGCAGGTTTTTCTACCAGTTTTGGTTTTGGGTGGTCATGATTAAACATGGCAAGCTTCAATAATTCCGGCTAATTAGCTGTACCCTGGAACAATCACCGAGGGTTAGCGGGTTCATTCTTGGCACGATAGCAAAGAAAAAGAGCCATGGCTCTTTAAATTCCGGTAATAAAGAATCAGAATCGGAAAAATGTGTTTGTTTGTTTTTATTGTGAGCCGCCAACGATGAGAATGGATATGCGCTCTAACAATTAAACACAAACACAACATTGCTTCAATAATGCTGACTATTACAGCCGAATTGAAAAGTTTCAAAGTTGGTTGAGTAACAATCACTGCATGCACTATCGTTATGGCGGGTTTTTTGCGCTTGGTAGCAAAACGGAGAAACACGAAATTCAGCCACACTGCATTGCCCTCCACTGAAAAAGGGAAGGGGGAATGGGGGAAGGGAGGAGAGAGAGAGGGGGGTGAACGGGGGCTAGAAGAGGGGAGGGTTCGCCGTTTATTTCCATTTCATGCTCCCCATGAGCCAAGTATTTTGCTTACGCATGAGGGAATCAGTAGACCGGTGTATGTTACGCCGGGGAACAACTAGTTGAGTATTTATTCACTACGTTTACATGGCCACTTCGAAGCGCTTCAGAGCGATGCGCATCGCGTCCGTGTCGCCTCCGTGGGTCTTGTAAACACCCGTTCGTGGCGCTTTCTCTGTTCGTGGCGCTTTCCCCCAATGCGCTTCACGGAGGTGGTTTGAGCATCTGTATCGCTTCGTCTTTGTGCATGTAAACACTCGCAATCGCATTGAGCCGTTGGAGAAAGCATGGTAAAGATGGCGGACACAGTTACGGCACCCACGTAATTTGTGCTGGGGCCATTCGAATTTTAGGTAAATAAACTGAAAATGAGTGTGCATGAGTAGGAAGACCACTAAGTTTTGATTACATTTGGTTACTTGGGTCTAAGCTGACCTAGTTTACAATATGCAGGGGGGAGAGCAGTGTGGGACTTGCTCACTCTTCGCCAAAGGGAGGGCAGGAAGAAAGGGTTTTCCAATCGCACTGGCCGAATCGCCTTCCTTAGCGGATTGGCCCTAATCGCTATCTTTCGTCTTGTAAACAGGTGCCGTTTTTTGATGCGCATTTCAAAGCGCATCGCTAAAATGCGCTTTCTTGTAGCCATGTAAACGTAGTGATTAACTGAACAAAAAACGGCTTCGCCGTTTAAAAAAAAACCATTAGAGCTCGTATCCCCACACTCACAGCCGTGAAAGCACACGAATAAAAACGAATTAGAGTTCACTCGAACGCAACGAACTCCAATACCAGGGGACAAGGACTGTTTTTGATCAATGGTTATGTTAGAAAGAAAGTCTGTTTCGTGCGAGTAGGTATGTGTGTATTTTGAGTGCATTTATTGTGAAACAAGCAGACTCCTAGTTAAGGCAGTTTTGTGCCTGTGTTTGCGTTTGAAGGTCGTTTGAGGTGGTTATTTCTAGTTCGCTTGAGTAATTAAGTGTTCATTTTGTGTATGTATTTTTATCTTTTAATTTTGTAGCGTTTTGCTGTTTATGGCGTCTATTTCGTGCGTGTTTGTGGGTTTACGTTTTGCGAATTGGAGTTCAAATTGTAGTTCGTTGCGTTCGAGTGATCTCTAATCGATTTTTATTCGTGTGCCTTCACGGCTGTGAGTAAGGGGATACGAGCTCTAATGTTTTTTTTTTTAATGGCGAAACCGTTTTTTTGTTCAGTTAATTTGTTGGGTTTTTTGCTTCCTTTTTATTGTAATTGCTACGGTCTGGTCTATCATGTGTGCACTGTACACCGATTTTTGTTTTCGAAAAAACCGAACATTAGAAATGCATATTTTGTTCTGGTTCCGCGCAAGGTTTGTCCCATGATATTATTTGATGGCAACTCACTAGCATGTGTCAAGATTTAGCATGTGTCATCTCGATAAGTAGTTGATTCTGAATTGTTGCAGTATCATGGCAAACCAAACCATTGTTTCATCTTGTTCGAATGAGCTATAATCCGATATTGTGCGCCTCGTCTACTGTAACCCCATTGTTACATATTGCAGCATTGTAACATTTTGATATTGCCCCCCCCCCCCCGGACTCCTCCTCCTCCTCCTGTCCATTTTCTGAAAATTCTCGTGCGCAAACGAACTCTAATAAGCACGGCCTGCCGGAATCGGGATCAACTAGTCGCCATGAAGCAATGGTCGCTTGACAATGAGTTGAACAATGAAACATAACAATACAAAGTATCGTTGGTCTTAAATCATTTCCTTGTGCACCCGTGTATATTTGTGTCAACATATGTTAGGTTTGCAAGTTTTAAGGTGATCTAATTTTAGTTGAACGGCATCCCCAAATTGAACAGTACTCTAAACTTATCTTGTATTTTCCGGTTTTTTTTTTCCGGAAGCTGACGATTATGTAATTTGCTCACATTGTTGTTACGTACGTATCGTACCGGAACTTCCACAAGCGTGTCGTATTGGGCAATAGAGGCGCGTTACAAATAAAATCCCACTTGCCGCCAAGACACCCGGAACAATACAATTAGGATACAAACAGATGGAAACCAAGTCGCGTATGACTATAAACTTGTTTGCCATTCGTTTCTGTTTCGTAATCCTCTCACTAACACGCAATCACGACACATTTGACATTTAGGAAGGACATTTCGACAAATCTCCCTTGTTAGGACGTTAAGCATATTACGCAAACATCAGATTTCCCACATTTCACTATACGTGGAAGCGTTTAAGAAATATTCCTGTTTCCATTTCAGTTCAGTTTTTCGGTCAAACATTTCTCTGTACCTTACATAAACAACTCTTGTTTGTTCACCAATAATGTTATTTATCGGTATATATTTAGCTTGCACCTTACCATAGGCGAGGGTCAATACCGAGGACTGGCAGTCATTGTGACAACCAATCCAAATGCAGTAATTAATGAGATAGGAAAAGCATGTTCATTCTTTTCATGACATCAGTGAAAAAGAAGGAGTACGTTCATTCTTTGCAAGATAGCAATAAAAAAGGGCGAGCATGTTCATTTTTGGCACAGTGCAATAGGGCAAGCACTTTCCTTCCTTACGTAGCATCAATGAATGCTACCATTCTTTGCAAGGTAGCATCGATAAAGGGCGAGCATGTTTTCTTTGCACAGCAACAGTGAAAATGAGTGGGCGAGCGGCCAGCAACTAGAACGGTAATGTCGATCAGTAATAACAACCAGTAACAAACTAAATATTACAACATGTATTGTTCAAGGTAAACTGTGGGCAATCAACCTCCGGGTCCCAACAAAAACAAATCCAATGCTACAACAAACACGAACGGTTTCAAACTATAATGGCTTATATTACGCCGGGATTAGCTTGTGATTTTTTCATTATTTAGCTAGTATTTAATTATTCGTGTAATGTGGGATTCGGAAACTGTATTAATATATAGAACGTTTGGTGTTTCCAGTTGTAAGGCTTTTTTTAAAAATCCAGAACTAAGGCTCCGTTGAGTCACAGTTTGATAGAGCTATTGAAAAAAAAGTAAATAAAAAGATATCTAAACGAATCTACGACAAATAAAGGCCACGGCAGAAAAAAAAAGCCGGGGGGGGGGGGCCCACTGAAGAAAAAACAAGATGCTGTAAAAAAGCCGAAGGGGACAAAATCCACATGTTAACTTCTATAGGGTTAATCCCCATGTTAATTTCAATTATTCATCGATACCGAGATAATGGTAAGGCTTCCATCTATGAAATTGCACGAATGGCTGCACTACAATACGAACTACGAACCTTTTATGGTTTGGAGCCCCCGGGGTATAACGGGGATGGCGTGGGATGGCACGTAAGTACGAAAATATTGTTATAACCATTGTTAGTCTTGTCGGCCTCGTCTCTCATTCGACGGCCCAAGTTCGGACAATGACAACGTGTATACTGACGTGCGTGCCTAGACACACACTAGTGTACCACGATAAATCTAAACAACGTTTATACAAATAAATTGTATTCACGTCCATTAATTCACGAAAAATAAACAAACTGTAAAATCAAAGCAAAATAAACAAAGTCAAAAACTGGTAGAGAGCCCACCAAGTGGTGCCGCTTCAAAAGAGTGATATCAACACACCAAAACTAAACTAAATAAAACAAATTACAACAAAATTAAAACAAAACTAAAAGCCTACAAAGAGGTGACTACGTTGAGAATGGTTCGGCCCTTAGGCGAAAGATAGTAGCAAAGTGTTGAAAACCAATTTCTTGTTGACGTGCCACTTTATTACACATCTGCACGGTAGTGGAGTTGAGTCTAATACACAATTTCAAAAAAAGGAGTGATATCATATCAAAAACAAAAACTGGTAAAAGGGGCCGCCAAGTTCCGAATGGTTCGGCCCTTCAAAGGAGGGATATCAACACACCAAAAAATTCAACTTAATCGCACCGAATAATACTTTGGACGTTAAATGAAAACTTGAACATTGCTAACCTTCGAACTATTAAGTGGTGCGATTAACTTGGCGAATGTTGATATCACTCCTTTGAAGGGCCGAACCATTCGGAACTTGGCGGCCCCTTTTACCAGTTTTGATTTTTGATATGATCCAATATAAGGCGGGATATACGCTTATCCCAACATCGGTAAGGTGTTTAACGCAAGAGACGAAGATGTGCTCCCGCTTATGAATCTAATTTCACTTTAGGTGCAAGCAAATGGCATCAACAAGGTCAGCGCACTGATGCAAACATGTAGGGCACTCGACTATTTTTACTGCCAACGCTATCCATACCTTCCAAAAGAAAAAGAAATAGGGAAGAAGAACCCAAACTGCAAGCCAGGCGCTTTTTCTATTTGTTTACTACCTTGGCGTCTTTCGTTCTTGTTACTTTTTTTTGTTTTACTCTATTTATTATCCTTTTTAGGGATGGGTGATATTTCGATATTATCGCGATACACAACGCATGCGATAGTGTTATCGCAATGTTTTTCGTGTTTCGCGATTATCACGGCTTCAAGATCATTTCGTCCGGTTCACATCGGAGTACGACACGCTGTCTATTAATTTTTTAACTATTGACAGTTTTTGACGACCAAATAAAACATTTTAACAGTTTTTTCGCCAGCTTTCCAATGGGTGCTAACCACAAGTCTCTATAACCGCTCTGAAGTTATTTCTAATCTAATAAACCATCTAACTTAAACATGGCCTCCATATGGATAAGAAAAGTTGCTGCTCACTGCTGATTTTAACACGACTAATGTTACAACATAAACTGCTTGTCTGTTTATTAATTAATATCAACATTTTCACATCTCAACAGATAAAACTGTGCAGAAAATTTTCGGAGTGCGTGCTAAATTTTTTTTTAGCTAGGGTCTTTTTTTCTGGGTGTGGCTTATCTGCGAGTACGAATTACATGCAAGACAATACGCAGGTATTTCAAATACTTAAAACCTAAAATATTTGGGAGTCTTTAATTATTTTGAATAAATAAGAATAAGTTTTTTGTCATAATTTTATATTAACACTAAACTAGGCCTAGTGTTGTAGTAGTACTAGGCCTAAACGTGTATAGTTAGTAGTCTTAGTATAAAAGCAGTGCTGTTATGACCAATTGATCAATTTAAAACATCTTGGCCTAAATACTGAGAATAATCATATCTCAATAATCGCATAGTCGAAATTTCATTATTACCCATTTCTAGCCTTACTGTCGCTCCCTCCGCTCCCGATATTCCATTGTTTAATTGACACATTTTCTCCTCTTCTTCTTACCGGAGGAAACTGGCGAGGGGGGGAGGGGGGGTGATACATTTTAGTACCCACTAAGAGGGGGTAAAAAAATACACTGACCAAACTTAAAGAAAAAGTCATTTTTGGACCACAAAATGACACTTTCAGTAGTCACCATTAAAAAAAAATGCTTTAGCTACTGGGGAGTAAATCCCCCCCCCCCCCCCACATCATGTAAGTTTTTATAAGATTTTGACGTTATTCTTAGAGTCATCCGGTGAATAGTTCTTTAAAACCTTTTTCTAAAAAAGCTTTTGCATACGGCATTTTTCATGTTGCACGTGTTGGTATTGTGAATGGCATGGACGTGCTGACTCGAACTGCCTTAATAATGCCAATATGCATCCTTCACAATTTACATCAAAAGTTATTCTCCCTTCATAAATCATAAATCTTGGTCCAAAGGTAGTTTTTAGAACTAAGTTTTCTTTGAATGTTTTTCAAGAACATATTTTAAGTCATGGCTCGTTTTCCACACAATTGGGAACCTGTTCATGCGAAATGCTATATTTTAGTCCAAGGGAAATCATCTACACTTAACCTAAAAATGCATACGAAAAGCTCCCTTTTTACGGTGGGAGAGGGGGTGGTCAGTTCAAAATATTTTTGGATCTCAGGTGGGGTGGGGGTAGTTTTTTTTAGGCCATCGAAAATTTGGAGGTCACATTTTCAGTTCCTCCAGTCCCCCCCCACCCCCACCCCCACCTCAACATAAAATGTTGAGCAGTCTTTTTTCCCAAACGTCTCCAATTTCTTCATAAAGGTTATTATGTCGTATGATGTTGGGGAAATAGGTATACTTTATATCTGTCCAAGGTTCAAACTCAACTTTGCTATAAACTGGCCTTAATGCGTGTCAGCTCAAAGTTATGGTGATTTGATTTAATTTAATTGAACAATGTTCTCGTAATTATTGCATTTAGTTTGAACATGGTATAAACCCACACACCGTTTGATTTGTTGTCTGTTCTTTAAATTGCAACGAATTCGTCATGTGTTGCAATTGTCGTACACACTATGCCACAATGTAGAGCTGTGCTAAGCACACTAAGACCATTAGTTTTTAAACATCTTCCAGTGATGTCGTTTAGCCAAGTACAATGCACCAATCATTGACTGAGCTATCGTGTGCAAAAAATAAAAATGGTGAAAACATTTTGACTACAGCAGTATAGTTTCCCGTGAACTAAACAGTACAGCAATACTGCAGTATCTGAAACCTTACAGAAAAATTTATTTGTGTTCCTTTGCTGTTTTGACTTCGGATCAGTTAAACCTTACCTTAAGCATCAGACGAGTTTCGTTTTGTTTTCTGATACAGCATATTTTCATGTCAAGTTTTAACATTTCCATGGCTGGAAAATGGATATCGACATACTCATTGCTAAAATTTACCAAAATAGTGTAAACTAGGACAAAAGATCAAAGCTACATTCCGGCAGAGGATTCATAGCAATTACTTATCTAAACTGTAGTAGAAAGTTCCATCTTTCATACGAAAATATTAGAAAATAAATTAATATTATCTGCTTGTGGGAGCAAGTAATGGTATTCATCGTATGTGCCATGCAACTTATTTATGCCGTGAACTCCTTCTCTCTCAAGTTTTAATTTTTTAATAACATCAGTGCCGGTCAGATACCTTCACTGGAAGTCGGTGCAAAATCAGAACCGGAATTGGCGTGTACTGTGCACGTACCCTTACTTGGGTTTTTCTTGTTTCACTGATTTTAAGGATTTTTTTTTACATCTTGCTCTGAACGTTGCAACATTTCTGACATTAATGTTGTTAGCATACCCCCATCAAGCTGAGAGTACTAACACAGCCTTTTCACAGCAGAAATTTATTCTGTGAACCTTTCGATAGAGAAGCCATTCTCCACACAACAAACCAAGAGACGTAACGGTCAACATTCCCAGCAGGCGATGTAGACTTTTGGTTTGTTGTATTCAGGATGGCAGCTTGGCTATCGAAGGCTCCACAGAATAAATTTCTGAGAAATGCTGTCTTGTGAAATTTAACCTACAGATCTTACGAGTTTGTCTTCTTGATAACAAAACTTCACATATCTTAAATAAAGGTTTGATCTCATTCTCCCAGGTTGACTCTGTTAGGGTTTGACTCAGTCTCTCATGTTAAAGCGACTCCCAGCTGTCAAAATTATTGTAAGATTAATATAGTGCTACACACTCGCCTACTTTCGGAGCTAAATTTTTCAGCATTATTCAAGTCGTCTCCTTACCGTTCATCCTATTCATACATACACCACTTTTCAAGATTTTATGTTCAAGATTTCAGGATTGGTATTTCATTTTTATTTTCAACGACATTTCTAGGTTTTCAAGGAGTCTTACGAACCCTGAATTATTTAATATGTAGATCTGTACTAAGCATACTAAGACTATGGTTTTTACGATTTTTCACTGATGTCGTTTAGCCAAGTAGACTGAATCAATCTGACCTATCATGTTCTCGAGTGAAAACTGTAAAAATATGTGAATACATAAGTAAGGTTTCACGTGGACTAAACAGTGCAGGAACACTGCGGTGTATGAAACCTTACAGGAAAGTTTATTTGTGTTCCTTTGCTGTTTTGACTTCGGATCAGTTAAACCTTACCTTAAACATCAAACGAGTTCGTTTTTGTTTTCTAATTTTTAGTTTAAGGTTAGTGGTTACACTTCACTTCTCCCTTTAACTGCCGAAGTTCCCAAATGGTTACGGCTGACAAAAGACAGTCAAAAAACAGAATCCAACCGCGCTACCAAAGCTATGTGAGGGGTCTGCGGGAAGAGCAGGCAAGCACAGCTCAGTGGTTAGCGTCGTCGTCTCCAAACCAACTGAATGCTGGATCGAACCCCACGACTGACAAACTACTTAACAAATTCACAGAAAGTCATAGTGGCAATTTGGTGAGAAGGTATGTCCTTTAAACCGTACAGTTGCAACAGTTAGTCCTTGTGCATAGTTTGGTATTAGTAACGAGGGTAGCCTTCACTGTAAAGTTTGACCTGGGTCTCCCATGTTTAAGTCGAAATTTCGATCCGTAATTTCTCTGCCGTCTTTCAATATTTTGCACTCAAATTCGGTCTATAAGCTTTGTTGGACTTGGCCAACAACATTTATTAATCTCCGATTTCTCACATCCAGAAAGCTGCTTTTTATCTCATTTTACAGAGACACTACCGCTGAGGGCACTTTTTTTAATAGGAAGTTTAGTTGATCGTGCCATTCCGGAGTTACGGAGCTCTGAACGATCGGTTTTATTGTTGCATATTGTTTTAAACATTGTTATTAGGCAACAATGAATGCAACAATGAATACTATCAAATGCTAGGCAGAACGTGTCGACCGAAGATTCAAAGGGGTTCAAAGGGTTTTGTAGCGAGCGTTAACTGCTTCCGGTCATCTGCCCGACGAAGCCCTGACCGCCCTAGATTAAACACTTGCTTACAGTGCTGGTGAGCCAACAATTCACGCGAACTTTGAGGAAACGTCAAGAGAAAGCATTATTAGTCAAGGCGGGCCTAAGAAATTCGTCGGGTAGATGACCAGGAGTGGTTAACGTTAGCTAAAATCCTTTGTTGCCTTTACTGTAAGGTTTGACCTCAACCTCGCATGTTAAAGCCGAACTTTTGATGCTTAATATCTCCGCCCTCTGTGAATATTTTTCGATTAAATTTGGTAAGTACGCTTTGTTGGATGTGGCCAATAATAGCATATAAAAATTCACTAAAATCCGCCGAAGTAAATCGGCGATCTGGATCTGAGCTAAAACCATGAAATTCATTTTTGGTTTATTCATGTGTTGTTGGCACGACACGTTTCTATTACGCTCTCTACAGCTCAACCTATTTGTCCTATTAAGCTGGCTCGCGGCTCATTTTACAGATATTGTTCTGTAGATGTGCCCTTTCTATAAGGTCTTAATTGGGCAAGTGGTTTAGGAGTTAGGGAGCTCTAAATGACCAGGGTGATTGTTTTACATAGTTTTTAAACATTGTTATTACGCAACAATGCCAATCACCAAACTGCAGCTGCAAGAAATTGATAAAAATACAACAAAACATTAAAACGAGCTAATCTAATACGCCAACGTAGCCCGAATTAGAAAAAATGAACTCGTTTGATGCTTCGAAGTCAAAACAGCAAATAAACTTACCTGCACGGTTTCAGATACTGCAGTGTTGCTGTATTTAGTACACTTGAAACCTTACTGCTGTATTCAACCATTATATACGAAAATAAAATTAAAACCGGATCCCAACTTTTAAAAACTTTGTCACCTCAACAAAGAAAGAGTAATCTAATGACTACATACTCGACTACTTTCAGGGCTAAATTTTTCATGATTCTGCAGTCACGTCGTTTACTTTTTTCAAGATTTTCAAGCACTTTTCCAGGCCTGCAATTTCATTACTATGTTCCAGGACACTTCTAGGTTTTCAAGGACTCGTACCAACCGTAAACCTGTAGGGCTGTGGTAGGCAAAATGAGACGATTAGTTTTTAACCATTTTTCAGCGATGCCATTTAACCAAGTAGAATGCACCAATCATTAGCTGATCTATCGTGTGCAAAAGTAAAAAATGTGAAAAACATTTCAATACAGCAGTAAGGTTTCACGTGGACTAAACAACGCAGCAATACTGCAGTATATGAAACCTTAGGGGAAAGTTTATTTGAGTTCCTTTGCTGTTTTGACTTCGAATCATTTAAACCTTACCTTAAGCATCAAACGAGTTCGTTTTTGTTTTCTAATACATTGGAAGCTTGTACCATTCACTGTTGTACCACTGTTCGGTATACTAGTATAACAATATCCGGTATAAGTATCAATGTATATTTATAAAAGAATCATTGGAACTCCATATTACATGCCAGGATTGTTGCAGCATAAAGGACCAGAGAACAAACTGGTGTGTAACAATGCCAAAAAACACCGCACTGATTCATTATTGGCTCAAGATGGCATTAAAATTATCAAATAACCTAAAAAAGGCTCCAAAAAAAGTGATGCCGTATGGTACTGAAACACTTACAGCCATACTTTTGTAACAATGGGTCGATATAAGTAATTTATTAGCACGGCCGGTGAGCAATGCTTATTAGAGTTGGTTTGCACACGAGAATTTTCATAAAAAAGTTGATCTCAGGAGGCGGAGCAAAAGCTAAAAACTGAGTTCAGTTTAAGTTTATTGAAAGCGGTAATCCCTCTGGATTTGACTTGCTTTATTAAGAAGCATTAATCTAAGGAAATTATCAGCCCTGACGATGAGGAGATTAGGAGCCAGAAGGAGAATTTAGCTGGGAAATCCAAGTGGAAAACCCAAGATCGTTGACATGCCACAATCGACACGAGCACACAACATCACAATCGTCCCGAAAATACCAGGGGGTGGCTGAATGTCAGGATCGAACCTATTAACACATGATTGATTGATTTGATTTACGAAGGAAAATTACTCTATGGAGATTATCAGCCCCGAGGAGGAAAGTAGACAACGGCAGGACAATTTAGCTACAGAAATTCAAGCGGAAAACACAGCATCTTTATCTCTATTTGCACATTTGTTTGTTTTGCTTTGCTTTTAAGGAGCACGAACCCAAACTAGGTTATCATCCCCACAACGATGAGATGGTCATTCAGTTGGGAGAAATGTTGCATCAAAAAGGTGAGGTACACCAGAACGGAGCAGAGATGCAACAATGCTTGGGTGCGGGGAAAGTGACATTGTCGGTTAACGTCAAAAAAGCTTGTTTCCAGTATGAGAAATAAAATATAACTTTTTTTTAATATACAGTATTGCTCTACCCCCGGCGTAACATACGCTGGTCTAGCCGGTTCCCGCATACCTAAGGGAAATACTTTACTGGGCAGCCTGGTTAGTTGATTATCAGGTGCCAAAATGAAAACGATCTTGCAGTTCCGTAGGGCGCCAAGTCAAGAATTTTGAGGTCAATGGTCTCAAAATTGGGCGACCTACATGATTGAACGACTTTAGTTCTTCAACGAGGACTAAGGGAAACCAGGTCATTTGATTCCAAATTGTTTCCCTTGACTGTTGGCCGTGAATACTACAACTTACGGCAACAATACAGAACCAACTATACGAGTCAATTATGAACCGACCTGACACACTCTACATCTAGACACACGCTAGTGTTCTGTCGACACATGGGACAAAGCATGGACATAAATATGTATTTCTACTGCCACTTCTTTTTTTTTACAAACAAAACTGGACGGAGAATGGACATACACGTGTAAACCAGACAGTACCAATGTCAATAGAAAGGAAGAAGCAAAAAAGTCAACAAATTAACTGAAAAAAACAGCATCGCCATTTAGAAAAAAACATTACAGCTCGTATTCCCATAAAAGTCAAAGCAGCGAAGATACACAAATGAAAAAAATGGTTTAAAGTTCACTCAAACGAAACTAACTATAATTTGAACTCCAATTCCAGGGAACAAGGATTTCAAAATAGCAACCGCCATACACACATGCATACATGTACAATACATCCCTAGTCAAACAAACAAAACTGTTGGATATTTCGCACATTAAAAATAGCCTATACACACAAAATACAAACATATATACGTACACCTAGAACTAAAACGTAAACACACAAACACCGTCGACAACAAAACGCCTACAAAATTGACAAATTAAAAATACACGCATAAAAGGAACACATTATGACTCACAGGAAATAGAACTAAACAAGAACCGACAAACACAGACAAAACAATTTCTTTAACAATAAAAGAAGTCTGCAAATGTCACAGATCTAGACACACGCTAGTGTGTCGCGTCAAGTTAAGCACACATCAATTCAATTGTAGAGGTTGTAAACCATTGTAGCGCTACGTCATAGCGTCATTGTCTTATATCCTGAAGCATAGTTGGGCACATTTCACGTATTTTGGGGAAAATAATAATGCGGTACAAAAGCTTAAATTATGTTGAAATCGAGAGCAATGACCCACCTGACAAAAATTAACTCGTGCTTGAATGCCAGCTATGCTGCTTTCAATGCAAAATCTGCCCCTCAATAACGTTGAAAATGTGTTACTAACTAGCTAGCTGCTAGTCCGCTCATCCCCATGTTAAATCCCATAGGGTGATAATTCATCGCTACCGAGATAACGGGAAGGCTTCCAGCTATGAAATTGGACGAATGGGTGCAGTACAATACGATCTGCGTACCTTTTATGGTTTGGAGCCTAGGGGCGTAACGGAGATGACGTGGGAGAGTGCGTAAGTACGAAAATATTGTTATAACCATTGTTAGTATTGTCGGCATCGTCTCTCATTGGACGGCCAAAGTTCGGACAATGAGAGCGTGTATACTGACGTGCGTACATTAGTGTATCACGATAAATCTAAACAACATTGCAAAGAAATTGTATTCACGTCCAATTCACGAAAAATAAACTAACCGTAAAAACAAAACAAAATAAACCAATCCAAAACAAAACCAAAAACCTATAAAGAGGTGACTGAGTTGAGAATGGTTCGGCCTATAGGCAAAAGGTAGGTTCTTCTGACGTGGCACTTTATTACACATCTGTACGCCGGTAGTGGAGTTGGGTCAAACACAATTAAAAAAAAAACCGAGTGATATCATATCAAAAACAAAAACTAGTAAAAGGGGCCGCCAAGTTACGAATGGTTCGGCCCTTAAAAGGAGTGATATCAACACACCAAACATTCGCCAACTTAATCGCACCGAATAATACTTTGGACGTTAAATGAAAACTTGAACATTGCTACCGAAAGTAGCAATGTTCTAGTTTTCATTTAGCCTCCGAACTAAAAGCTGAGCGATTAACTTGGCGAATGTTTTGGTGTGTTGACATCACTCCTTTGAAGGGCCGAACCATTCAGTTTTTTTATATGATTATTGATACACACCTAATACACAAACGGCCACTCACAAGAAACAGACTTGAAATATAAAACCACACACACAGTTCAAACATATGTCAAAAACACACAAACGCATTTCGAAAAAATACACACATTTCGAACGCAAATTACATTCACAGTCTGATTAGCAGAGAGTTAAAACAATACTTGTTCGTGGACAGGCCCGGACTGGCCATAGTGCCAGGGTGCCAACGGCATATGGGCCCTCCCGTAGATTGGCATGGGGGCCTTTTCAGATGTTATAGTTACAAGTGAAATTTCTATTAATCCATTTTTTTTCTAGTTGTAATTTCCTGGTTGGTCTTAAAATCTGGCCCCTTCCCTTCATTTCATAGCTGTTTTTAAATTACTCGACTATAAAGGCAGCTTAGGGACCAATTATTTATCGCCTGGGGAGAAAGAAAAATATCATTTTTGGACCTCAAAAATGACACTTTCAGCCGTCAAAATTTCTAAAAACTTCTCAGCCCCCCCCCGTTGATGTGAGTGTTTACACAGTTTTGAAGCTGTTAGTATCACTATTACCTACCGCACTGTTTTTAATATACTTTCTAGAAAAGCCTTGCCTCCTCGCTAGTTGGTTTATTATATGAAACGCGACATAAGGTGGGTGAAAGGAACATTGGTGTTTCACATAACTTTTTTAATTGTCCTTTCGATAAAAGCGATGCACGTTTTCGTTACAACTAGTGGTAACTTGTCGCCCAGAGTGCTACTAACTTAATTTGGCTACAGGAAATTATCTGCAGACAGTCTCAATAGGCATTCGAAAAGTAATTTTTTTTGTGTGGGGGGGTCACATTATTTTTGGACCTTGCATGGAGAGGTGAAGATTTTTCAGGTTGGGGGGGGGGGCTATTGAAAAATTTAGTAGTCACATTTTTTTTCCTGCGCCCCCTCCCCGGCCATAAATATTGAACGGTTCCTTATAAGCTTCCATAACCCTCCATAACCCACCACGAAATTGTGTTTGGGGGCCTTTTTAAAACGCCATGGCACTTGGGCCCCAGGGTGGCCAGTCCGGGTCTGTTCATGGAATTGGGAGTTCAAATTATAGGTCGTTTCATTGAGTAAATTTTAATCAGTTTTTTATTTGTGTACCTTCACATCTGTAAGTTGCATGGGGATACGAGCGCTGGCTAATGCTTTTTTTTTTAAACGGCAAAGTATTTTTTGTTCAGTAAAAAGCAATCAGTTAGTTGAATCATATCAAAAACCAAAACTGGTGAAAAGAACGCCAAGTTCCTAATGGTTCGGCCTTCAAAGGAGTGATATCAACACACCAAAACATTCACCAAGTTAATCGCACCACTTAATAGTTCGAAGGTTAAATGAAAACTAGAACATTGCTACTTTCGGTAGCAATGTTCAAGTTTTCATTTAACATCCAAAGTATTATTCGGTGCGGTTGGTGAATGTTTTGGTATGTTGATATCACTCCTTTGAGGGACCGAACCACCCTCAACTTGGTGGCCTCTTTACCAGTTTTTGGCTTTGTTTGTTTTGCTTTGTTTTCACAGTTTGTTTATTTTTCGTGCATTGGACGTGAATACAATTTCTTTGACAACGTTGTTTACATTTATCATGATACACTGTGTGTGTCTAGGCACGCACGTCAGTATACACGTTGAATGAGAGACGATGCCGACAATACTAACAATGGTTATAACAATATTTTCGTACTTACGTGCCATCCCACGCCATCCCCGTTACACCCCCAGGCTCCAAACCATAAAAGGTACGCAGTTCGCATTGTACTGCACCCATTCGTCCAATTTCATAGCTGGAAGCCTT
>JAHWFP010234580.1:66452-81005 GCA_023313725.1 Lithobius niger | reverse complement strand
TCTTGTAGTACAGAGAATTTCCTTTAATTTCGTTTATAGAACATCTATTTCAGTCCCATAGAAGTGGAGTAACAAATATGCAAGTATATATGGGCAACATTTCTTAAAATTAACTTAGTGTAGTGTAGTTGGTAAAGGAGAAAAAGAGTGGTCTGATGTTTCGTTTTTGGGAAACTACCAAATTTTCTCCAGTCATATCTTACATAGGTGCTGTCTTACTTCCATTTAAATACGAAGTGGCAATGTCATTGCAGTCAAAATATGTCACGAATTTCAACTAGAATGTACTACTTCAAGCGTTTTACTTAACTTAAATGGCTATAGTTAGACTTTTCTGAAAGATGGTGATGTCTTCTTTCCACCCAGGCTAATAAAATTTATTTATCTTTTGTATAGGTTATCTTACGCTCATTTGAACGTTAAGTGATACTGTCGTAGCGGTCAACATGTGTCGCGATTTTCGTCTTGAATATATTCCTGCAATCGTCCTAGTTAACTTAAATGGCTATACTTTTCTGAAAGGTGGCGATGTCTTCTTTCTACCATGGCTAATTAAATTTATTTATCATTCATAGTAGCCATTCTATGCTGATTTAAAGCTGAAGTGTTAATGACATAGCATTCAAAATGCGTTATGATTTTCAAATTAAATGAACTCTTTCAAACTTCCTTATTCTTATAACTAGAATATTTATGAAGGGCGGGTCAGAAATATTGACCTTTAATGCAGCCCATCATTCACTCGTTAATTAGTAACGTACAGAGGTGAAAGGGAGTAGGAATTTTTGAATTCAACCACTCAGTAAGCTCCTTAACTAAGTTACAGGAATAGTTAATTCCTGTAAATTCCCTAGCCAATGCATCAGCTTTTCCATTTGCATCAATCATCAATTTTTGATTTACTTTTAATGGCAGGATCGACCGGCTTACCCCAGATTTCGTTTTTATGAATTTGTATAAGCTGGTTAAGTTTCCCTTTTTAATCAGATTTTGTTCACCTTCGATTTTAAAATCACGAACCAAATTTGAGTACTGGTTTTTACATATATTGAAAGTATTATGGTTGTCTGTGGTTTTGTTTGACTTATGTATTTTCGACAATTTAAGATTTTCCTATACATCTTTCTTTTATGTAATGAGGGCTGATTTAATGATTTTTTGGTTAACTTCCGTGTGATATTGCCTTTCCTTTTCGAAATTTGAATGCAATTTTGAATAAGTAATACAAATTGCTCATACATTTGATCCACATTTGTGAGATGAAGCAGACTCTCAGCCCATTGGATTTTTTTTAGCTGTAGTCCTAAATGATGAAAATTTATCGGATACGTTTTATGGTCATGTCCTTTTTGTATATCGTGCACGTGTTTGGTGCAATGTATTTTGAAGCCAACCATGTGAGTGATGATCACTTCCAACAAAATTTTCCATCACATTTATATCAAAGAGAGTCCGCACGTTCACAACCAAAATGAGATCCAGGATATTCTGACCTCTTAGCTGATTCAGTAACAAGTTGGGATAATGCCAGTTCAGAAAAAAACTATCAAGGAATAATTTAGCGTTTCTATCGTCTGCTGATGGAATATTCCAGTTTACAAAGGACATGTTGAAATCAACGAGGACGATTGTTTCTAGTGACGTGGATTGGTAAAAATGTCTTATGTCTAAATACGTATTTAGATAGATTCGTGACAATAGTTATCCGGTATTTAACATAAAATAAATCGCACGCCCACAGTTACCAAATCGACACATAAGGTTTCATTGGATTAACCTAAACCCATAAAGTTACATAGGAGAAAATTTTAAAGACTAGCATCAGACCACGCGCTCACTACCACGATCCCTCCAGATAATATTGTATGAAGAGTTACCCACAATTAGACCATCAGTACGTGACGGTGGTCGCCATGTTTCAGTTGCAAAGACAATATCATATATATTTGTATTTAGCAAAACTTTAAAATCTTGCAAGTTGGCAAATATACTCTAGCATTAACCAGTATGCACCACAAAAATGTTGATGGTATTGTTTTTGTTTACAGAAACTTGCGTAGGTTGATTTACTTTTTCTTTTTAAGGGTACACCAATTATTATCAGTTACAATTACCCTGATAAACTGGGTTTGCAATTTACATCGACAATTCGTCTGAAAAGATTTTTCTATGTGCCAAGAAAATATCATTACCTATAATTTACTAGCAGTCCCTTCCTTTGAAGGGCTCAATCCCCTAAAGATTAAGTTGGCTTCACTGCCGTTCTCGCAGCCCCAATTCCCCGCCGCAGGCACGCATGCCTCTATATAAGGAGAAGCCGGAGCGTTGGGTGTAATTCTTTCTTCGTAGAGCAACCACGACGCGTGGCTCTCTCTCGGCTCTCCCACTTTTAGTTACTACTGCAATATTCTAGGACGGACTCCTTCAAGCTACCCGCCTGAACTACCCCGTCTACTCCGGCACAGATGTGCCAGTATCTCGCTGCAGCCTTGGAACCTGCTGTGGGGCTCCGGTTTTTCTTACTGGTCTTCCCACTGCGTGTGTCTCATGGACTGGTGACGTCTGGACCAGGGAGTCGAACCGTAACCGAAAACCGGTAAAAACCGTTTGAAATTGCCGAACCGAAAAACCTACTGGTGGCATTAACAGTAACCATATTCGAACGAAAATGAAATATCAGTTATTTTTTTCGGTTCTTGTGCGTTTGCTTGACGTCACTTCTGGATCATCATTGTTGTTTTTAGCAATACTCTATCCTGAAATTGCGGATATATATTTAACAGCAGTAACTAATAAAGTTTTAATAACGAATGTGCAGCTATATAATTCATTGTTTTTGTTTTATTTAAGTACAAGTTAGCTAAATTAAGTTTGATTCAGAAAAAAATTTGACTGCTAGTATGCCGTTTAGAATGATGCTATGCTAAGCTAACTAAGCAGTTAGCATAACAATAAGGAATTATATTCCGCATGGGTTCACCCACAATACCATATTCCGCGCGAGCAAGAATAGTTTGCACGGTAACAGTGATACACCAAAATTGTAGTCTCATTCTTTTACCGCCCTCCACCCCAACCTTTCTCCGCATTGCAGTTGTATACGAAGCGAAGCCGGGTGGGGGGGGGGGGGGGGGAGCGTCGAGCAAAGGCCAAGACAATGTCTTCACCGGACCAGGCCTGTGTGAAAAAAAAGGGTGATGGGAAATTGCAATAACGTTGGAGGACCACCAAACAACTTTCCCTTAAGCGATTTCCCTTAAGCAATTTACCTTACTGTAGTGCTTTGCCTGGTTTTGGTAGCAAGTGTCTGAAAATATTCTTCCTTTTTTTTCGTTTGTTAAAACTACTTTAGTTAGGCGGCCTGCAATGTAAACCTCCGTTAAAATAAGTTAGCTATCTTGTTTTAATTGATTATCACTTGTGAGCCCTAAACAAGTGATTCTTCATTAAAAAAAAATGTGCTGTTGACTTTCCTATTAAATTTGTAAGCAAATCTGAAAACAAAGCAGCTTGTATTAGATCATAAACTAATTTGCAACTAAAAAGCAACTTAAATAAGCAGTTAAAATGTTACGCAAATTTGCAAACTAAGGCCAAACTTACTTGTTCGTTTTTAGCTGTTCGAGCAAATAATTATGGTTAAGTATTAAAACCGGTTAAAACCATAAGCGAGTAAAACCGGTTAAACCATAACAGGTTATAACCGGTTAAAACCAAAAAATAAAATCGGTTCGAATCGAACCGTAACCAAACCGAAATTTTAAATAAAGCCGAACCATAACCGGAAACCGAACCAAAAAAAATAAGGGTTGACTCTCTGGTCTGGACCCTTCAAAACTATCAAGCAGACTCCTTGCTTTCACATCAGCTTCCAGGTCTCCACCTGAACTGTGCACCGGTGTCCTTCTCTTTGAATGGATGACTCTTGAATGGATGACTCCAGACTCATTTCTTCTTCTTCTTCTTGCTACCGGATTCCAAACAGTGTGTGACCCCTGGACGTTGGGCTCCCTTGAGATCTTTTACTTGAGCCTTTGGCCTGGTCTCCCGGATTCCGATTTCTGCACCTGTGCTCTACAGTGCGAGGCTCGAAGACCGACAATACCACCGACCAGAATTCGACGTCCTCTTCTGGATGACAGACTCCCGGATTCTTCTTTCTCATTTTCGTTGTGTCTCACACACGGACTCCTGCAAGCACTGGTGCATTTTAACGAATGTTCGGGTTACCGGGCGTCTGAAAGCTATGCTCAAGGCTCGAAGTATGACAAGACCATCGACCATGACTCGGTCTCCTCTTCTTGAATCACGGATTCCCGGATTCCTCTTGCGGCTTGCTCCTTCAGTTTCGTTGTGTTCCACACACATGGACTCCTGCAAGCACTGATACACTATTACGGACGACCAGGCTTCCGAGCATCTGGAAGTGATACTCGAGGCTCGACAACTACCAAGACCACCGACCTAGGATCAGTCTCCTCTTAGTGGATCAGGGATTCATCGTTTCCCTCCAGCAACTTGCTCCTTTACTTTCCGGGTATTTTATGCACACAGACTCGCAAGCGCTGGTACATCCTTGTGGATGACGCCCAAGGTTTGAAGCAAATCCACCGACCGAGATTCGGTCTTCCCCTTTTTGGAGCCACGGATTCCCTTCTTCTTCTTGCAAATTATTATGTTACTTTCGAGGTGTCCCCTACACACAAACCCCTGCAAGCATCAATACACTGCAGCGTGGACAACCAAGCTACCGAGCACCCAGTCAAGGCTCACGGTTCGAAAGCTAATGAGTATCCCCTATCTTTGGAATCATGAATTTCCGGCTTCCCCTTGAGGCTTACTCTTTCAGTCTCGTGGCATCTTACGCACACAGACTCCTGCATACACCAGTACTCTGTGACACTGGCAACAAAGCATCCAAGCATTCAGACAATGCTCAAGGCCCGAAGGCCGACACATCCACCTACCGAGATCCAGTCTCCCGCTTTGAAACCACGGATTCCCTGTTTCTTCTGACAGCTCTAAGACTGCGGCTTGCTCGCCATCCTGCTTCTTCTAGCAGCTTGCCCTCGGTTCCGCTGTGTCTAAGCACACACGGATTCCTGAAAGTACTGTGACACTACAGCAAAGGCAACCGGTCGATGAAGTCTTCATTCGTCACTTAGAACTCAAAGATTGACATGACCGCTAACCGGGTCGCGGTCTCCACTTCAGGAACCATGGACTTGGCCGTCCTACTTCTTTCAAAGGCTCGAGGATTACGATGCCAGCAACTGAATCCTTGTTCCCCTCTTTTCTTTAGGGGGACCACGGCCTGCAGTTCCCTGGTTCCTCTGAAGCTTATTCCTCGATTTCGTTTTGTCCTTTTGCATGGACTCCTGCACACAACGATACACTGCAGGCTGAGGCTGCCAGACAGCCAGCTCAATGAGCAACCGGGCCACTGGGAAGCAACTGGGCCACTGAGAAGCTGTGACTTTATGGCCTCCACCCCTCATATAGAAGCTCCCTCTTTCAGTAGTTCCTTTAACTACATGTGCACGCCGGCGTTCGGGAATCAGGAGCCGTTGACAGACCTTCCTGACTTCCTTGTTCCTTCCGTCTCTGTACTTAGCTAGACGACCGTCAGTCCTTTATCTGAGCCATGACTGGCAATCAGACCAAGGTTCGGGTCCTAGCCTATTGTCGGGCCAGTTCCCTCTTCTGCCAAAACATGGAGTCCTTACCAGACTCCCTACGGAGTCCTAACAGGACTCCTTACAAGACTCCTCTGGGAGTCCTTGGCAAGGACTCCTTCTACAGAATCCTTCACACGGATTCCTCTTTTGCCAATCCACGGACCCCTCATCGAACCATGCCTTCTCTCACCAGCCTGCAGTCCACTATCCCCCAGCTACTCAGGTCTGTTAAGGACGTCACAGGGCACCAAGGAAGCTAACATAGTCTGCACTACTTCACGACTTCTGGCCTTCCGTCTCCTGCATCTGGTCGCTTGTCGACAAGATTCTGACAACCATCTAATTTAACTCATCGACTTGTTTATCACCTAGATGGTATTTGATATTAGAAAACAGGAACATGGGAGCATTATGAATCTGACTAACTACATCAACGTCCACGTAAGCCGAGTCATCGTTCTTCAGTAACCTCCCTTTAATCAGGAGCTAACTGTTGGCAACGTGCAGAAACAAATTTTGGTTTTCGACGTGTATGCGGATTTCTGAATTTACACTGTTGAGATTCGTGCCAACAATAGGGTTGTATTCGTGGTAGGTGTACGATTTGACTGATGAATCACCAGAGGTTTGTTGATTTATAAGTAATTTTCTACTACGCTTATTTTATGGGTGTAGTCATAAATTTGATAAAAGCTTTGTTTCTAGGTGTCAAACTGTTTGTTCTTTTATTATTATTAAAATTAGGAATTAATCCTTTCCCTTTTTTCCAAAGACGAGCATACTTTCTCCTTTTTTTAAGTTGTAGATCTTAAACGAAGTCTCACCGTCAGTGTTTCACCTTTCAGATCTAATGGTTCGTTGGTCTGTGAGGTTAACCATACTCTTATATTTCTGATCAAGTTCGTAGTAACAGGGAGATAAATTAAAATATGAGGAAACGCTATAATTTTGAAACCTGGACGAGAAATGGGATAAAAAGTGTATAAAGTTGTCTGGGTATCGTTGTTTAGGTTAGAGTTGCCTATATCAGTGTGCACAAAAATTGTATTTACTGTCATTATTTTCACTGTATTTTCACTTTCGCGACTTTTTAATATTTTCCCAAGTTAAATCCCGAGACTCGAGCCAAGCTCTTATCACCAGGAAAGGATCTTCCGTTGTTTGGATCGAAAATTATCAACTTAGTTTATAAAATGTTTAGATTCGGAACGATAGAAATGACTTCCATGTTATGTCCATTTGTATCTATTGATGACTTGATAAATTTATTTAAATCTTTAATTTCGTAAGCCCCAGGAGTGATAATCAGTTTTTCTCACCTTGCACCAGCGTCTGCAGTATACTGGATTTCATTACTTTTTGAAGTTATATTATAAATACCATTGGAAGTGTCTAAATTAATTAAAGACAATTCACAATACACTGGAATTCCATATCGACAATGGTAATCTAGTGTACATTTACGCGTTGGATGGGGTCCCGCCAGGAGTTTTCTCTGTTAAGGACTTGGGAATTTGGCTCGATGCCAGTCTTAAATCCGCTTCCCACTGTGGTCACATCGTGTCAAACGCTAATTGAAGTCTTGCTGTTGTTTAGCGAGCATTCACCTCGGGTTCTGTAAACACTAAGCTGTGTAGGTATAAGGTCTTTGTTCGCCCCTTATTGGAATATGCTACTCCTGTCTGGTGCCCTTATCTCATGCACGATATCGATCATATCGATTCCACTAAGCGCCGTTTCACAAAGTCTCTGTCTGGCATGCAGCACTTGCCATACAATGGCCGCCTAAATAAACTTAATTCGGAATCTTTGGAGCTATAACGTCTTAAGGCCAACCTCATAATTTCCTTCAAAATTCTGAATGGTTTTTTTGTAGGTTGAGTTGGCTTTTTTCGACTTAAGTACTGTAACTTGGACCCGGGGATATTGCTTTAAATTGGTAGCCCCTAGAAGTAGACTAGATTGCCAAACAAATTTTTTTCTCTATCAGGGTTGCTGCAGCTTGGAATTCCCTGACTAAGCAAAGTATTTATTCACCATCTGTTGCGGCCTTCAAGCATAATTTGGGACTTTCTGACTTAACTTCATTCCTAAAGAGGCCTGAACACTGTACTCTTTAGCTCCCACTGGCTCTTTTACTGTTTTATATTTAAAATTTTTCAAATTCATAAACGGGGATAAGTAGCATCCTTTGTCGTTGCGCCATTAAGCCACCCTCCCCCCCCCCCCCCCTTTTGCCCTGTCTGTTTCCATATCACCTTCAACTTGGTTATTAAACCTATTTTTATTATAAATTTTTATAAATTCTTGGTTATGATTGACAAATGGTTTAGGCCAAGCTTTAAACTGTGATGCATTATTTTATTTTTATATTTAAGAAAGATTGAAAATGTTACAGCTTTTCACCTCACTTGTCCCTCATGTTTGGCGATGCCATCGGGCACCATTGTGTCCATGTAGGTCTAACCTTCTAACCTTCGTGTAAGGCATTCGTGTCCCCCTAACCCAACACCATCTACCCTTCCTCTGTATCTGGGCCATCATCTTTGTTTTAAACTCTTAAAATCTTAAACTTTTGTAATTTTTTTCCCTTCGGGTGGTAGTTAGTGACCACCAGTCCCTTACCATTCCGGTTGCGTTTGCAACAAACTTACTATTATTGTTATTATTATTGTTATTATTATTATTATTATCATTATAACTTTTTTCAGGATTTAAATGAATCGGTGTGTTTAGAGAAATGTTCAAGTCAGAGTCTTTACCGGTGAGGATGATAGAAAAGTAATCCATTTCTTTTTTTAAACACTTTTTTTTACCATCTAAATGTAAAAAAAAAATATGTCAAAGGTAAAGGTCAGTTCATAAAGGTCAAATGTCAAAGGTCAGTTTGGAAAAGTTAAAGGTCGAAGGTTATAAAATGACGTCACGTCTGGTTGGCATAGGAGCTGCCATCTTGGCTGTGACGTTACTTCTGGTTTACATGGCTGCCGCCATCTTGGAAAATGGCCACACTTCCTGTTTGCGTGGGCACTTCCATCTTGGATGATGTCACTTCCGGTTTACATGGATGCCGCTGAGAGGTAGCAAAAGGACTCAAAAAGGCAGCAAAAAGTACTTTCCCATCCTCCTGCAGATTGAAGAAAAGGGGCCGCCATCTTGGAAAATGGCCACACTTCCAGTTTACATGCACACCGCCATCTTGTAAAATATTTCCACACTTCCTGTGGGTGGCACCATTTTGAATGACGGCACCTCTGGTATAATGTCATTTCCGGTCACGTGATATCCGGTCCAGAGGTCAAAGGTCAAGGGTGGGGGTGGGTCTGTGACCATATTGCATTTCCTTACTACTTCCAACCTACACGGTTTTGAATATTATGAAATATACGAAATATATTGCGCTGCAAAATAATAAATATAATCTAAACACGAAACAAAGCCGTTTTATGTTTGAAGTTTGGCACTAATTGAATCTCCTTTGTTAGTTTCCCTTTTCTAATATTTGCTGTGCTAGTGAAAAAGTATAGTATGTGTACCACTTATCCAGACGTAGCCAAACATTGTGGCGTCTATAACTTTGCAGGAAAGCTTATTCGTGTTCCTGAGCTGCTTTAACTTTGGTTCAGTTAAATCTTCTGTTAAAATCAAAAGATTTCGTTTTTGTTTTCTAATGTTATAATGAGACTGGTGAAGGCAGCCAGTTTGTTCTTGTAAATTAACTCATTTAATGTTTCCAACGATTTGTGAATGTTGACCTTCTGTTGGAAGCATTGAGGATCTAAAACTCAGGCTGCATTTTATTTATACATCAGCCAAAAAGATATATTTTGTTTTCAATAAAAGAATTTGTTTGAATTCTAGATTCGGCAACTCTTGCAGATCTGGTACCAATGGATGACGATACGAAAGACGAAATTGAAGAGGGTTTACTTAAGGATTGTGAAGATTATGATATGAATGATACAGGGAAATTTATGACTAGTTTCACACACCAAACCGAAGAAAACTTACATAAAGTAACTGAAAGTAGCATTTCAGAAGTGGATTTAATCAATTCAGAAAGCAGTGGTGCACATAAAGGTAACAAAATTTTAAATCATACATGCATCCTGGAATGTTGCCTTTTGTCAGGAGGTAAAACTAGTAAACTGAACACAGATTGAAGAAAATTTTACGCCGAATACTGTAAAAAAAATGGACCCTGGCTTTTCAAAATAGTATGATAGTATTCATGTAATTATCTAGCAAAAGATGTCGGATAAAATGGTTATTACAGCCATATGGTGATGAAACTAACATTCAGCCATTTTAAAATAGTGACAACATAGGAAAAACACACATGAAACAAATATCAAGTAAGCAATCCGCGTTATAACGAAATAGTCTCGCCACTAATTTCATTATAATTAGATATACGAACGGCCAACAGGGGATTCTGACTAAAAATGCATTCAGAGAAGGCAATAACGGCGATATTTGTCTGGGATAGCAGGAAACATCACCGTTATTGCGTTTTGCTCTGGAAAATTAGTCAGTGGGGAAGAGGGGCAAAAAAAAAAAAAGCTGTCGAAGTAACCAGTAAGTTGTCATAGTAACCAAGGTGTATGTGACTCGAAAATTATGAATGCGATTTGCTCCTCAATTCTAAATACCGGCCGACAGGTTGTCATAATTACTCGGCTTAATTCACATAAACACGAAGCTAGCAGAATAGAAGAATAGTAAGTGCATTAAACCAATACCCGCAGATAATCACAGATAAACTTCCTTGGTAATGGTGCACATTTTACTATTTATTTACACGGCGGGCAATTTTGCATTACGTTGCCTAGTCGAGTAAATGAAAACAAGGCAGCAGCAAAAATACTGAGAGTTAAATTTGGTTTCGTTGTGGGAGCTATCGATAAAGCTTTTTGCATGATCGGTCAAAACTCCACTGGTAACTAACCAGATAAAGAGACAGCTTGAAAATGAACTTGTTACCAATGTAGAGCTGAAGTCAAAGGCAAAAAAACAGGAAATCTTTAACGTCAATCAGCGATATTGCAGGATATTGCAGGCAGAATGCAACGGCCCATTTCGTGTTTGTCAAGAAAATTCAAGCTTGGTCTGTTAGCGGTTTATTTCACGCTTCATTTGACTTATGTGATATTTTTAGAGTTTCCTGCAGTTAATCATACCTGGAATCAGGGCCGTAGGAAGCAAATTAAAAGTGGTACGGCCTAACCAAATCAGTAGAGGGTCTGGGGGACCACTGTGAAGTTCCCCCAGCAGCGTCTCGGGAAGTTGAAGCAATTTCTGGTTGGCCATGTTTTTAACAAAATTTATGTTTAAAATGTTCTCTTAGAGTAGAATGTGGATCACTTGCAGCAGGGGCAGATCTAGGAATTTATGGTGGAGGAGGGGGGGGAGGGCTAGGGCAGAGAACTTTTTGAGCTATTTTTGTGTGCTTTGTTCGCTCTTTTTTTTGCTCTTTTTTTGCTTTTTGTTCGACTTTTTTTTGTTTTTTGCTGCTGTTTTGTTTTGCTTTTTGTTTACTCTTTTTTTTTTGCTTTTTGTTCGCTCTTTTTTTTTTTCTTTTTGTTCGCCCCACCGACTGGGGTGCATTTTTCCTACCGATAGTGACTTTTTATTTGGTGCTCCCCAAACCCCTCCAATTTCGGTCATGAAGCTGCTGTGCGTCATTAAGTGTAAGATTTAGATGGGAGGGGGTAGGGGGAAATTTTTGTTTGTTTATATAGGCTGTTATCGTATCCGAATTACGTGAGGTTGGTGGGAAGCTCTGTGTTTTTAGTCCCAGTCGGGGTAGTTTATTAATTACTCAAATTAGTGTATCTAGTATCATAACAGAGCCAGGCTTTACACAGCCTGTTTGCTTTGTTTACGCTTTACCTGGTGATTTTTTTTTAATTTACGTCAGGTCAATTTAGAACCTTACCGTTATGTACGAAGCAAGTAATAAGTAATTGTAACCCGCATTCCTCTTCCCCCCCCCCCCCCTTATGTTTGTAGGAGACTAATTAATTATGTTATTAGTGACTCAACAAAACTTACTTTTGAAAAAGTTACAATCGGTTGCCTACAGTGTTGGGCTTTTTCCAAAGTTTGTTGTTGATAACTTGCTGAAGTTTGCTTTAGCGTTTCTTTTACTTCTGTCCCCCAAAACCCCCTTCTCTCGGTCAAGCTCAGCGTCCTTCATAGGGTGGGAGAAAATAGACGTTGCATTCAGTCTATGCATGGACTTGTACACTATCACACTACGTGAAACTGCTAGCGCGACAGATGCTACTCATCAAATCTTGGCAGGAAAGCCACGTTGTGAGTTACAAGGCCACTTCAAAAGTTCGACGAAGCAGACGTGAGTGTTTGGACATGGTATTTTAAAACTTTTGTGCCGAAAAGTGGTACGGCAAATGCCGCACCAGCCGTACCGCTTCCTACGGCCATGCCTGAAGTTTCAATGGTTAAAACGAATATATGTTGAAATGATGAATGTCGGATGTCAAATGTTGGAATGAATTGAGTTTTTTAAAACTCTGCAAACTTAAAGGAGTGTTGTCACCGAATAAAAATATGTAAATAAATGGAGAAGACATACTCATAAGAAAAGTTTCCGAACGGAGTGGAGGAGGAGAAAATGAATAAGCGCTAAATATTGAAGGCAGTACCACCGGCGTCTGTAAAAAGAACAAATTTTCTTCATTCAGACTGCCCGCGCGTGTGGATCACATACTATTAAAACAATCTGGAAAGGTCTTGATGTCAGTCTTGAAGCCAGGTTCACTCGAAGCCAGTATTGTAGTAGGTCCGTTTGAGGGGCCTGGCTTCGATAACAATGGAATACGATGGTTTTTGAGCACAGTTCGTCATTATATTAAATTCCTTCTACTCCCATTTATTTAATCAACTCCCAAAAAAATTGTTTTTCATTACAGATTATAGTGCATTAAAAAAGGAAATTTAAAAAATAGTTACTTGGTGAATTACAATACTTGAACTATGAGGGTTGTGGATTGAAATGATTTCTACAATTTTAATATAGAGGTGATCTTACTGACTAAATATATTTATGTATATCTATTGAAACTTGTTATATATTTAAATTAGTATATACTGTAAAACTTGAAATTTTTCTGTTAAAATAGATGTTACGCGTAATTTTCCTTTCTTTGGACAGTTGTTTCAAATGTGTTCTACTGTTACTTTATACAAAGAACGTCCCCCCCCCCCCACCTCAAATTGATAAATCTCGTGCTTTATTTTAAATGTTTGTAACGAACCTACATTCACAAGTACTTACGTACTTCATGGAGGTTCTTTTCTTTGCGCCAAAATAAAGTATAAAAAAAATTATAACATTAATAATAACAATAATAATAAAAAATTATTATTTTTACTAGGGCAGCCCCCCACTTATATGGCCGGTTTTATAGAGCATTGTTGTGGTTTCCCGTTTGCATGAAAATACGGTGACATGTAGAGCAGCCCCCATAACCGGTTTTACAGAGCATTGTTGCGATTTCCTGTTTGCATGAAAATACTGCAATTTTCCGTTAGCAGTCACCCAAGCTTTCATTAGATTTAGTTAGAGCCATGGTTAAGAGACATACAGTAGATCGTTTTTGCATGAAAATGTGACTGGGGATAAAACCATGACGTCACCAATACTGTGCCTCTTTGTTGAAACACAGTTCGAATCATGACTTAACAGGCAATTCCGTTTGATAGACATACAAACACATTACTGCAGACTTCATTAGAATAAGTGTTATTGTAAACGTTCCCACTGCGGGCGTCAACATCATTGCAGACACACACACAAACAAATATTATGATCTTAGTTATATAAACTAGCGGAGTCACTTGCTTCGCTCGCTCACTTCACGTCGTCTCGCTACACTCGAGGAGATTTCTTGCTGTAACACTTATGATACAGACAGACCTTCCACATAAAAAAAACAATCAAGCAAATTATAAGAGTGTAGAATGCGATATCGGTTATCTCGAGAGAAGGTCAATATTTTTTTTTACGTCCAAGAAGGCAAGCATAAAGATCAAGCAATTTATCTGAAAAGCGCTGTTCTGATGACAAACGCTGATTTTCGTTCGCTTCGCTCACTTAATCAGCGCAAACATTTCCTCAGTAACGTGACTGAATCAATGTAACCACCAAGAACCACACATCACTTGTAATATGTGTCAAATTTGTGTCATATTTGTGTTAGTAAACACTTTATATGGGTTTTCTTGTTTTACTTATTTTAAGAATACGTCCTGCTCAGTACAGACTTTTCCATAGGCATCTTATCACTTCACTTTCTGATGATCACTCACTTGGAGAAACATCTGCAGAACGTCAGATGTAATATCCTACGAAAGTGAGAGATGAAAGATTGCGAGAGCAAAGCGAGACATACATTGAAAAGTTTTAGTTTACGTGAAAATCGCTCGCTTTGCTCGCTCAATCCACGCACTGACGTGCTTCAGAATCCAAGAAAATGACGCCCTTTTAAAACCAGTTCTATGGGTGCGTTTTTTCCATGCATCAAGTCAGTTGATACACATTCAGGTCCACCCATCCTTCCATCCATCCTTCTTTCCTTCCATCCTTCCTTCCATCCATACTTTTTTCCATCCCTCCATCCTTCCTTCCTAGCTTCCACCCATCCCTACTTCCATCCATCCATCCATCCTTCCTTCCTTCCTTCCATCCTTCCTTCGATCCATCCATCCTTCCTTCTATCTTTCCATCAATCCATCCATCCTTCCTTCTATCTTCCATCCATCTATCCTTCCTTCCTTCCTTCCTTCCTTCCTTCCTTCCTTCTTTCCTTCTTTCCTTCCTTCCTTCCATCCTTCCTTCGATCCACCCATC
>JAHWFP010234580.1:41915-66352 GCA_023313725.1 Lithobius niger | reverse complement strand
TTCATCCTTCCTTCCATCCTTCCATTCATCATTTCTTCGTTCCGTCCGTCCTTCCTTCCTTTCTTTCTTCCATCCTTGCTTCCATCCTTCTATTCATCCTTCCTTCCGTTCATCCTTCCTTCCATCCTTCCATTCATCATTTCTTCGTTCCGTCCGTCCTTCCTTCCTTTCTTTCTTCCATCCTTGCTTCCATCCTTCTATTCATCCTTCCATTCTCACATAGTTTCTTCCTCTTTTCCATCCTTCCATCTTAATCAATAAAAACTTACGGTCGGTTTGTCGGTTTATATATATATATATATATATATATATATACATACACGTCTTGTCTTCTCCTCCGGAAGAAGGAAGGCTAGAAATGTGAGAAAGGTCTCAAAAGACAAGAAATTACTCCGTTTAGATATCGTTTAGGCGTATTTTCGTAGTTCAGGTAAAAGTTTTCTCCTCGAAAAAAGCGAAAAACCCCCTTTGGACCATTGTTGAAACGAATTTTTCGAATTTGATTGCTAGCTTCGGAATGTAAAATGTTCCTGCTGAGAGGGCGATCCCATTATTGTTGCGCCACGTAAGCGTCGTGTGGGCCAATAGTGTTGTCAGCGGGAGAACGGCTAGCAGTCCGAATAGTTGTCATTCAAGAATGAGGCACGTGCAGCTCACTGTTGCAGTTGCATTTTGGATATTTCAAATTCAAACTGCCAATTTAGCCGTAAATTTAAAAGAAATTAATTAAAGGTACGAAAAGATTTACTGCTAAATTAGGCCTACTTAACAAACTATATTGCTAACAGAACAGGGTGTCAGAAATAGTTCTATGTTTGTATTTGTAAAACGTCGACATTCGATCAGTATGCCATTACCTGGTGCTCTACTCAGCAGTCTAGCATAATTGTGGTAAACACGCATAACTTCTGGGTATGATTTCGTGCTGCGTGTAGGCCTGACTTGCTTTAAAATAAGTGAAACAAGAAAACCCTTGTTTTCTAGCCCAAATTACAAATGATTTGTGGTTCTTGGTGGTTACATTTATTCAGTCATGTTTTTGAGGAAATGTTTGCGCTGATTGAGTGAGCGAAGCGAACGAAATCAGCGTTTATCACCAGAAACAGCACTTTTTCCTAAATACAGTTAGTAGGTAGTAGGCTAAATATTTGTTCATTAGTTAAAATGAATCTGGTGAATCTTATTAAATGTGGCGAATGAGTATAAACAAAGAGAAAAGAGTAGACGCAGTTAACGTTTATGAACTGAAACCGTATGAAAAACGCGTACTACACTCATCATTTGCTTGATCAATTGACTATTTGTTTTTGGTGTGGAACTGTCCGTCTGCGCATAAGTGTTGCAACAAGAAATATCCTCGAGCGAAGCGAGACGCGGCCGAATTAGCGAGCGTTAGCGAGCGATTCGGCTAGTCCATTATTAATTCGTTCCTTCCTTCATCCATCCTTCCTTCCTTTTTCATCCTTCCTTCCATCTTTCCATTCATCATCATTTCTTCTTTCTTTCCTTCCATTCTTCAGAAACACGAATGTTTGACACAGTTTTAAAACCAAATCTATTGTTTAGATTTTTCCATACATCAAGTCAGTTAATACAAAACCGATTAAAAGATCTGTATGTGGTACGTTGCAAAATACGTTGTCCTTTTAGGTTATTTTTTCGGATCATTCGGCCGCGTCTCGCTGCACTCCAGATCATCTCTCTTTTCTCGAGGAGGTTTTAATGAACAAACTATGACGTCATAAATAAACATCATGAGGCCTTTAAAAAAAACTTTGACGTTATTTTTTCAGGTTTTTTCGCGTATTTGAGGGTGATAATATCAAGTTACACTGATGAAAATAGGCCTATACTGTGCGCAATTTAAATATCTTTCGTTTGGTCTTACTCCTATCTTTGTAGGTGCTTTGGTCCCGGAGGAGTTGAGGTACAAACACACACACACAAACAAACACACACGCACATCATGCGTCCTTAATGATGTAGACTAGCGGAGTCGCTCGCTTCGCTCGCTCATTCCGCGTCGACTCGCTGCGCTCGAGGAGATTTCTTGCTGCAACACTTATGATACAGACAGACCTTCCACATAAAAAAAACGATCAAGCAAATCATAAGAGTGTAGTATGCGATATCGGCTATCTCTAAAGAAGTTCAATATTATTTTTTTTACGTCCAAGGAGTCAAGCAAAAAGTTCAAGCAATTTATCAGAAAAACGCTGTTTCTGATGACAAACGCTGATTTTCGTTCGCTTCGCTCACACAATCAGCGCAAACATTTCCTCAGAAATGTGACTCAATCAATGTAACCACCAAGAACCACACATCACTTCTAATTCGTGTTAGTATAAACTTTATATGGGTTTTCTTGTTTTACTTATTTTAAGAATATTGTTCTTTACGTCCTGCTCAGTACAGATTTTTCCATGGGCGTCTTATCACTTCACTTTCTGATGATCCCTTACTTGGACTAACATCTGCAGAATGTCAGATGTAATCTCCTATGAAGGTGAGAGATGAAAGATTGCGGGAGCAAAGCGAGACACACATTGAAAAGGTTTAGTTTACGTGGAAATCGCTCGCTTTGCTCGTTCAATCCACGCACTGCCGTGCTTCAGAATCCTAGAAAATGACGCGCTTTTTAAACCAGATCTATGGGTCTTTTTTTTCCATGCATCAAGTCAGTTGATACACATTCAGGTGCACCCATCCTTCCATCCATCCTTCCTTCCTTCCTTCTTTTTTTCCGTTTCCAGATCATCTCTCTTTGCTCGCTTCACTCGCTCATTCCGCGTTGTCTCGCTACGCTCGAAGAGATTTCTTGCTGCAACACTTGTGATACAGACAGACCTTCCAAATAAAAACGATCAAGCAACTTATAAGAGTGTAGAATGCGATATCGGTTATCTCGTCAGAAGGTCAATATTTTTTTAGGTCCAAGGAGGCAGGCAAAAAAATCAAGCAATTTATCAGAAAAGTGCTGTTCGCTTCGCTCACTCAATCAGCGCAAACAAATCCTCAGACACATTACTGAATCAATGTAAACACCAAAAACCACACATCACTTGTAATTTGTGTTAGCATACACTTTATATGGGTTTTCTTGTTTTACTTATTTTTAGAATGTTGTTCCTTACGTCCTGCTCAGTACAGACTTTTCCATGGGCGTCTTATCACTTAACTTTCTGATGATCCCTCACTAGGAGAAACATCTGCAGAACATCAGATGTAATCTCTTACGAAGGTGAGAGATGAAACATTGCGAGAGCAAAGCGAGACACATTGAAAAGTTTTAGTTTACGTGGAAATCGCTCGCTTTGCTCGCTCAATCCACGCACTGCCGTGCTTCAGAAACACGAATGTTTTCGCGCTTCAGAATCCAAGAAAATGACGCCCTTTTAAAACCAGGTCTATGGGTCTGTTTTTTCCATGCATCAAGTCAGTTGATACACATTCAGGTCCACCCATCCTTCCATCCATCTTTCGTTCCTTCCACCCATCCCTCCTTCCATCCATCCATCCTTCCTTTGTTCCTTTCCTTCCGTCCTTTCTTACTTCCTTCCATCCTTCCTTTGATCCATCCATCCATCCTTCCTTCTATCCTTCCATCCATCCATTCATCCATCTATCCATCCTTCCTTCCTTCCTTCCATCCATCTTTCCTCCTTCCTTCCATCCTTCTTCCTTCCTTCCATCCATCATTTCTTATTTCCTTCAATTCTTCCTTCCGTTCATTCTTCTGTCGTTCCTTCCATCCTACCTTCCATCCATACGTCCTTCCTTCATCCATCCTTAATTCGTTCCTGCCTTCCATTCATCCTTTCTTCCATCCTTCCATTCATCATTTCTTCCTTCCATCCTTCCTTTCTTTCATCCTTCCTTCCATCCTTCCATTCTCGCACCATTTATTCCTCTTTTCCATCGTTCCATCCATTCTTAATTCGTTCCTTCCGTTCGTCCAACCTTCCTTCCTTTTTTCATCCTTCCTTCCATCTTTGCATTCATCATTTCTCCCTTCCTTCCTTCCATTCTTCAGAAACACGAATGATTTGACACTGTTTTAAAACCAAATCTATTGCTTTGATTTTTCCATGCATCAAGTCAGTTAATATAAAACCGATTTTAAGATCTGTATGTGGTGTGTTGCAAAATACGTCGTCCGTGTATTCTTTTCCAGATCATCTCTCTTCGCTCGAGAAGGTTGTCATGAACAAACTATGACGTCATGAACAAACATCATGCGGGTAAAAAAAACTTTGACGTTAGTTTTTCAGGTTCTTTCGCTTATTTTAGGGTGATAATATCAAGTTACTGCGATGAAAATAGGCATATTAAAAGTGAAATTTAATTATCTTTCGTTTGGTCCTACTCCCATCTTTGTAGGTGCCTTGGTTCCAGAGGAGTAGAGGTACAAACACGCACGCACGCACGCACGCACATCTTATGATTTTAATTATGTAGACTATTATTACAAGGGCAGCCCCCCCCCCCGTATATGGCCGGTTTTATAGAGCATTGTAGTGATTTCCCGTTTGCATGAAAATACTGCGATTTCCCATTAAAAGTAGGCCAAACTATAACAGATTGCAAACAAATGCAAGAGAATACACAACAAATCAGACAACATCAAATTACAAAAATAAAACCTTAAATTGTATTAAATATAGTTTTTATTGAAAATTGTGCAAAAACCCTTAAGGTTTAGACATGAATGGGTGTATAATGACAACAAAGTTTCGTCTTAAAAAGCACGCTTAAAGAAAAAAAAAGAAAAACTGAATCGGAACAATATACACACAATCACATAACATATTAACACGGCCGATAATTTGAAAGGTTTATATAGCATAACCACTACCAGTCATTGCTGCATTGTTATTAGCTTCCTTTAGCTTTACCATTTAGGCCTAACGTGGACCCAGAAGGAGTGAGGGGCAATTTTGTTATGTAAGTCCCATCGGAAATTCCTAGGTTCTTTTTTTACATGCCACAATCGAAAAGAGCACGAGACATTACAGGGCCCTTCTCTTCCCGAAAATGCCAGGGGGTGGCTTAGGCCGAACCAAACTCGGGACTTGTGGCACATGATATGGAAGGGCTAACCGTTAGGCCACATTGACCCCACGGCTTCGTTTAGGAGCTGTAGGACCTACTTTGGCATGTTCTTCACAATACATCACCCATGAAGTCGGAGGTTGTTAGGGTCGAAGTCCATGGTGCACTGAACTGGCTTCCACTTTTAAATATTTCTAGAACGGTCTTCATTGAGCAGTTCATGTAGAACAGCATTAATTATCAGATGACTTAGGCAACTAAATTAGTTCAGTAAAAATGTTTAAATTCTTGGCGCAGGACTTTTTTGCTACTTACACATTTGTATTGATGCCAGCGTTTTGCTTATGATGCACAACACTACTGAGTAGGTTATAAGGACATTGATCGTTGAAGTTAAAATTTCTTATTGTCACATTAATAGAATGGTAAATCCTTTTTAACCCTCTCAACACAGACCGATGATTTGAACTTTTTCCAGTATCTTTAATTGCACCATTGCTTTACTTTAATAGGTATGGAAAATCGAATTGTAGGAGGAACTGAAGCAAAACTAAAAGAATTTCCTTTTGCTGTAGCTTTGTTTATTTCATGGAATAATTCATGGGAACAGTTGTGTACAGGTTCCTTACTAACTGAGGAGTGGATTATCACTGCGGCACATTGCTTACTAGAGTGAGTACTCTCAGCTAACCCAAGTTTTGTTTTTTCTCCTGTGATACATTATTCTACGTGAAAGATAGAAACCTATGTTCAAAAATATTCGACTAAAAATATGAATATCTTCTTATAGACTGACAAGCAGTAGTTTCAGCATGAATCTGGTGAAAGGGTTTTGTAGTGTTGTCATTATCTTGTGAACACTGAATCAACTTCAACTTCATGTTTCCTACACTAGTAGCACTTTATGGGAGGCGTTTAAATAAAACTGTACAAAAACTTCTTGCTGTTAGTCTGCTTGTAAAAATTAGACTAAAAGTGGACATTAAAATTCTGAGATAGAAAGTTTGAGATAGAAACTTGGTCATAGAAAGAATGAAGGAATGATGTGGAAGGAAGGACACACCGACATATATATTAGAAGAAGAAACTTGGAAGTACACACTTTATATCTCGGAGTTTCTATCCCCAACTTTCTATCTCAGAATTTTAATGTCCATACATCGAGTCACAAATTTCCATCTAAATTTCAAATTTCAAATTTCAAATTTCAAATTTCCATCTAGGCATTCTTGGGGCCACTTGGGGAGTACCGACAGAATTCCATTCTATCACCCATCAATCAGTGGAAGTAAAACGTTCTGTACTATGATGTAATGTTAGAACCACAATGTGTACCATACCACGATTTAACAGCAGAACGTATGGTAATGATGGAACTCCTGGTTTAAATCCCAAAGAGGCCATCGGTCATTTTCACCAGCTTAGTTTTAGTTTCGTATTCAGTTTAAAAGACATACAAGTGTCATATTTAGTTGGACGGTCTGTTTAAGGCAATATCCAGTAATAAAAAAAATAAAAATTAAATAATACACCATTCATTGCCTCCCTTTAAAAGATAATTGGGTGCAGCTCCATCGGTAATCACTCTTAGCTTCGTTTCCACCCCCTTAACACTCCTTAACACGTCAGCTTAGAGCAGACAATGCTATCATCAAGTATCTTGATTCTGCCCTTCTGGACCAAATATCCAGAGGAGTGCTTTTTCGCCTGTCTGGAGGGTGAAGTGATTAGAATAAATACTGATGAAACTTCTTCACTCGCCACTGGACCCCAAGGGCTTTTCTGTCGAAATGCGAGTACCACTGTTCTGCCTTTGTAAGCTTCCTAGAGGCAAACGAAATTGGTTTATCCTGCCCATTAGGAAGAGTATGCAGAAGGCACGCGCCCAAACCGTAGGGGGCCAGTTTAAGCTTAAACTTAGGGTTATTATGCACCAAAATGTTGGTGTTTTAAAGTAGCTTAATTCTAGTTATAGATGCACCACATTCGGGTCCCCAAATCCACTTTTGCTTTGAACTAAGTAGCTCAGTGATAGAAACTAATTCGTGACCTAAATTCGGTAAATATTTAGCGTATTGGTTTATAAGAAACCAAGAAAACTTTGTAACTTTGGTATATTTCTCGGGTTAGGGGCTTCAGTCACTGCCTCAATCACATCTGGAAAGATTGTTAGCCCCCCTGACTCGATTTTATAACCTAGATATTTTAGTTCTGATTGAGTAATTTTCCATTTCTCCAAACCGAGTCAGGCTCCAGAATCTTGTAAGGCCGACAATAGCTTATCAAGACCATCATCATGTTTAGTGCCTTTACCACACACCAGGGTATCATCATAAATTGGTTCACAATTTTCAATACCTGAGCTACTAGCCAACCCGAATGGGCAATGCGTAAATTTGAACAACCTAAGGAGTGTGTTAATTACTAGAGCTATCTTGCAATTCTGTATCCATCTCCATCTGAAGGAATGCACCCTTAAGGTCAATAATGCTGAAAGTATCGCTTCCAGAGAGCTTATCAAACAATTCGGCAGCAGTGGGGACTGGGTAAAGGCCAATTTCGAATTGTGGGGTCACAGTTGATTTGTAGTCACCCACAATCCTAATCTTGTCATTTGATTTAAGAACTACCACTATGGGTGTGGCACAGTTACTAGTGCTAACAGCTCTAAAACCCCCATTGCAATCAGGCATTTGGATTTCGATATTAACTTTGTCTTAAAGTGCGAGCGCCACAGTTCTTACTTTTTGATAGACTGGGACATCATCAGGCTTAAGTTCAATACTAACCTTAAAATCTTTAAAACAACCCAACCCAGGCTTAAATAATTCAGGAAATTTGGCTATTATAGTCTCTGGAGTAACAGCTATTATTTTAACTTCAACTGTTACTTCTTCTTGAAGCATTTTGATGTTACTTAAACCTAGAGATAGAATTGCTTTAAATCAAAATAGAAAATTGCTATCCAGTCTTTTCCCATTAAAGGCTATTGTTCATTATTAGAAATTAAAGCTTGAACAGCTTAATTTTTTGACCAATTTAACTTCAAGTTTGTCAAAGTCAATATCTTTTCCTTTTTGACCTGACCAACACTTTACAGAGATATTATACTTCACCAATATACAGCCCTCAAAATGAGTTTGGTACCAACTAAAAGGTAAGATGGTGGCGTCACAACCACTTTTTGCTTCTAATGGGACCTTCACACTATTCGTAATGCATTTAACTGTCCACTTCACCGCCCTAAGTGCATTTATGCTCAGTGTGTTGTTCTCCAAACAGTCAGTAGTTTCGATACAATGTCACAATCACTAGAACTCTCAACAACTCAGTTGGACTCATTTTGTTGGACCGTACGAGCATTATTATTACTGAAGCCATGTGTATGCTTCTTATCACTACTTTTAGGATGCGGTTTAAACTCAGGTGTAGAAGTATTCATAGCCTTTTTAGCGTATTTACATACCCGCTTTTAAATTTCCCTTTTCGTAGCAGTGACGAAAGGTGTACTCTTTAAAACGACAACGGCTTCTCCCGTGACCATTAACACCACAACAATAGCAAGTCATGTCCTTGTTACTCGAGGAAGATGGTTTAGTTTTATGATGTTTACTTTTATGCTTAGCTTGTGGCTACAAAATTAACACTATTTGAACTGGATTTAAGCTGTAAATGATTTAAGTTAGCTTCTTCTAGCGATAGCATCAATTCAACTGTAGCCTTTTTAAATCAAGTGTTTTTTAAATTAATTTGCGTTGCAAATTAGGACTACTTACACCACTACTACTGTATCGCGTATCATTTCTTCTTTAATTTGCCAACAGCGATGGTATCGTACCCGCAATGTATAGTTATCTGTTTAAGAGCATCTACATAGTCTGCAATAGGGTCATTAGGTTTTCAGACCACTGCACTGTGAATGAGGTTGGCGCTAATGACCAAGCTGTCGACGCGCCATTAAGCCTCATCTGCCCCCACCCCCTTTTATTAAATCTGAGCCTTTCAGCGATAGTACTAGGTGCCGGCTCAATAGATGTTTTGACAGCTTTAATAAAAGCATCACACGTAATGGTTTCAACCTTATGAGGATATATAATCTCACAATGTTTTAAACCATATCGTCACCATCACTTGCCAATGAAACATGACAATGGTCTCCATGTTTTGTTTTTTTAGGTTTAAGAAAACATTTAAATCTTAAAATATACATTGACCAAGAATGCTTTTTTGGATCAAATTCTTGGAACAAAGCATTAGGTTTGACAACCGCAGTTTCAGAACCAGGCATAGTTGCTGAAAAACCGAATACAACGCTAAATTATTTTTTTTTATCAAAAAGCCTTTTATTTGACAAAACTTAATTTGCACTAGTTTTACCGAAATCTGTTACGACGACCAGTAATACTTACTTTTTTGTGGGGGGGGGGGGGGAATGAGGCTTAATGGCGCGTCGACAACTTGGTCATTAGCGCCAACCTCAGTCATAGTGCAGTGGTCCGGGTTGCCACTGCACCACACATTACAGAGTTGTTATTCAAACCCCTAATCTAAATCTTGTCATACATCTGTACCTCCTGCAAAAATTGAAAAACACCGGACAGGAGGACAGACTTATCGCCCAACTGACGCGCAATGTCATGCGGAAGATGGAACCGACGACGAACACCATCAAGATGGCAACAATCAACAAGTAAGTGCCGGACCGTAAGTGGCCGTCGACACCAAGAACATTCAGGAGGGTCAACCCCCCGCAAAAGGAAACAGTGAGTAAGCCGGGTGTGACCAATTCGCAAACGGGCCAACACAACCTCCTCACGGCGACTGCGGCGACACACCGAGTGCCACTCCTCGATATTGCCTTTAATGGCCCGTAACTTATTACCGTCCTGTCTGTCCCACAAGGTTTGCCAAAAAGCGAGTAACCTCAGACGCAGAGTTGGAAAGGCATCTGAGGGAACAAGGCTGAGATCCCTACCGAGAGGGCCAGAAAGGCCCCCTTTCGCAGCAGAATCAGCTTGCTCATTTCCACCTATCCCAACATGGCCCGGGATCCAGCAGAAAAGCACGGTTTTCCGCTGGCCAGGCAAGCGGGAAAGCAAAGCTTGGACACGTTGTGTCAAGGGGTTCCGAGGATTGTAAGTCGCCAAGGACTCCAGGGCACTCATGGAATCGCTGAAGATAATGAAATGCGTGCCCTGAAGGCCAAGGATCCATTCCACCGCCAAACCGAGAGCCAAGAGCTCTGCAGAAAACACAGCATAGCCTGATGGAAGGCGATGGGCAACCGTCACTCCCTTACAAACACAAGCACAAGCCACGCCAGCGTCTGACTTCGACCCATCAGTAAACAGCCGCTGATAACCGGCGTACTGAGAACACAGCCGCCGGAACTCCTGCAAGTACCTTGCTGGCAGAGTGGAACCCTTCGGGAGGGACGCCAGAGCGAAAATGAAAATGCCACTTGGGACAAGCCAAGGGGCCACTGGCATCCCCCCAAGCCTCAAGACGCTGGGCATTTCAAAGGCTATCTCCTGACAGGACTGCTGGAGCCTATCGCGGAAATCACCCTTACCCACCCCGCGTCTACCGACTCGCAAGTCTGGCCCAAAAACCATGGACCAAGCAGGACTGGATTCCACAGCACGTAAACGCACAGCATACTGAATGGCCAGCTGCCGCCGACGAATGGCCAAAGGTGGCTCCGAGGCCTCAGCATAGAGGCTGACCCCTGGAGAAGTCCGAAATGCCCCAGTCGCCACACGCAGGCCACTGTGATGCACAGCGTCCAACACCTGGAGAGTCGAGTCACTAGCCGAACCATACACCATGCACGCATAATCAAGTTTGCTGCGGACAAGGGCTCTGTAGAGGCGCAACATGGCAGTGCGATCGGCACCCCATGAAGTGCCCGACAGAACCCGCAAGATGTTAAGTGCCCGCAAAGACTTGTCTTTAAGTTGGCGCAAGTGTGGAAGCCAAGATAACCTGGAATCGAACACCAGACCCAGGAAACGTGCCTGTGGGACAACAGGAATCTGCGCCTGCCCCAAGTACAGGCAAGGATCTGGGTGCAGTGTTCGTTGGCGGCAAAAGTGAATGCACACAGTCTTGTCCGGAGAAAACCGGAAACCATTACTGACTGCCCAGGTCTGGACTTTGCTAATCGCCAGCTGTAGCTGCCGCTCGCAGGTCTGCATGCGAGCTGCCCGAAAGCGCAGGCCGAAGTCATCGACAAACAATGACTGGGGAACAGCAGCTTGCTGAGCAATGGGGTTGATCCCAATCGCAAACAAGATGACACTAAGAACACCCCCTTGAGGCACACCATTCTCCAAGACAAACGGGCGGGAAAGAGTCGCCCCGACACGAACACGAAAAGAACGGCCGGAGAGGTAAGCGGAAAGCAACAGTGGCATCTGTCCCCTCAAGCCACAGTCATAGAGATTACGGAGAATCCCATAACGCCAGGTCGTATCATAAGCCTTCTCCAAGTCAAAGAAAACCTGAACCAGATGTTGACGCAGGCGAAAAGCCTCCCTCACATCCGATTCAAGGGCAACCAGATGATCGATGGTTGACCGAAAACGTCGAAAGCCACACTGGGACGCAGATAAGAATCCGCGTGATTCCAGCACCCAGACCAACCTCTCACTGACCATCCGTTCCATAAGTTTACAGACACAGCTAGTCAGAGCGATTGGGCGATAACTGGAAGGAGCAGTAGGGTCTTTGCCCGGTTTCACAATCGGGATGACCACTGCTGTCCTCCACGCTGCCGGAACAGAGCCTTCTGCCCACACACGGTTGAACATCTCCAGCAAGAACTGCTGGGAGGCAAGAGGCAGATGTTTCAACAGCTGATAGTGAACATCATCAGGCCCTGGGGCTGAGTCATGCGACTTGGACAAAGCTGAAACAAATTCCTGCCTGGTGAACGGTAAATTGTACTCCTCTAGCCCGTCGGAGCGAAAGTCTAGAGAGTGAGCCTCTTCTCTCCGCTTTATTCTGAGGAAACCAGGATCATAATGGTTATCACTCGAGATCCGCGCAAACGCAGACGCAAGACAGTCGGCAATATCCGGTGCAGAAGAGATCACGGAATTCGCCACCTTCAGCTGTGAAACCGGGGAAGACACGTTCCTCCCCGAGATCTGGCGCACCTTCCGCCACACCTGCTGAGAAGGCGTGGAGCGTGTGATCGACGAAACATAAGCTGTCCACGAAGCACGTCTAGCCTCACGGATGACATACCTGGCACGGGCCCGACAGCGCTTAAAGGCTACAAAGTTGTCAGTAGTTGGGACGACCGTAAATGCACGCAACGCTCGCCGGCGGGCCCGAATAGCCCGCCCGCAAGCAGGCGTCCACCACGGAACAGGAACCCGCCGCGGCTGTGTGGACGAACGCGGGATAGTAGCATGAGCAGCAGCAAGGACCACGTCAGCGAAATGAGTGGAAAGTTCATCCACATCAGAAAAGTCCTCAACCGCACGCTGAAATACAGCAGCGTCAGCAAAGGCTGACCATTCAGCACGTTTAAGCGCCCACCGGGCTGGCCTGGAAGCCACAGAACCCCCTTGTGTCATGGACAACACAACGGGGAGGTGATCGCTTCCATGCAGATCGGCAGTGACAGCCCAAGTGAAGTGAACTGTGACGGCAAGGGAGCAAAAGGCTAAGTCCACCGCTGACCAATTGCCCGTGGCCAGGTTACAGTGTGTCATGGCTCCATCGTCTAGGCAAACGGACCCCCTCTGCATCCACTCCTCAAGGATCCTGCCCTTGTTGTCAGTACTAGGTCCTCCCCACTGGACGTGGTGGCTGTTAAAGTCGCCCAGCAGGAGAAACGGGGCAGGGAGCTGGCGAACCAGGTCCTCCAGGTCACCAACCCCAAAGACCTCATCCGGCGGTAAATAAACCGAACAGACAGTAATATCGAATTGAAAAGAAACTCGAACTGCTACCGCCTGAAATCTAGTGTGCAGAGGCACACTGGCATGCGGCTGAGAGTGTTGAACCAGCACTGCAACACCACCATGTGCACGTGGCACATGGTCTGCATCCAGACGGTAGACAGAGTAACCCCTAACAACCGGATTATCAGACGCCTTAAAGCAAGTTTCCTGAAGGCAGCAGCACAGAGGTCGCCAATGCGACAAAAGCAGCCGCAGCTCCTCTGCATGGGTCCGATAACTTTGGCAGTTCCACTGAACGATGGAATGCGCAGGCATTAGGACGGGCCTAAAACCCCCTTACTTTACTTACTTTTTGGGATTTTGCACAATTTTACTCACAAAATGGCGTTCAAAATTACAGCTTGAGCTTATTTTACTAGCCTACTTGTTTTCAAATACTAAGCGTAGGAAGCAATTAACCATTAAACCAGTCTGGACAAGCAACCAACCATTAAACTTGCCAACTACAAGTAATTAACCATTAAAATTGTTTAAACACAATTATTTAACGTAAATTTACTACGCTATACATCGATACGCTTCAATTTAATGCTAAATTTACAAGCTTACTAGTTTTGAACACACTAGCTTTAAATGTCACAATAGGCATAGGCAGTTATGAACACTTGTACCAAGCAAAGCAACACAATGAGCACTGAGCACTGGCAACGAAGCAACAAGGCTATTGGCTCATCAATAGGTAATAAAGTTCAGAGTTTTAGAACTTTAAGGTTTCCCTGCACATGGCAATTTTCAATGAAATAAACTAATTACAGATGCGATTTTTTTCTACATCCCTTGCCAGTATAGTCTAGGAGGAAATGTCACAATATGTCAAATTAACACAGCCTTCAAACTTAATTGTGAAACCAGCTATTACAAAGAAATATACAGGAAATAACAAGTAAAATTTTGGTAGTAAACTATATTTAGCCAGAATGCCCAAACACAGTCAAAATGAAATACCATTTTGAATAAGGTTGCTTAAATCCATGCTCTTGCAGATGGCTACCACTATTTCAAAATAATTACAGAAATTCATCTTACCTCAAACTTGGAGCAGAAGTTCGAAGTTGCGAGGGGGACTTTTAAACAACACTAATAATTAAGAGGTAGGCCCACGCCTTTACCCTCATCGCCAATTGATATGTATTTAGCCCTACTTACTTTTGTTGCCGTAAGTGGCAACTCAGCCTAACCTAAGGGAAAGGACAAACAACAGGTGTTGACTTCGATAACAAGTGTTTTATCTGACTAATAAACAAGTACATAGAAGCTCTGCTTGATCATGTGACAAGATACTGATTGGCTATACAATTGATGGTATTATGGAACTTAACAGGTGGAAGCATGACGTAAGTACCAGACTACACGTAAGAGCAACATAACAACTGCGTGCACGAAGGTGCACACACTATAAATCTGGATACAGACCAACAATAACCATGTTCCAAGAGGGTAAAACCTTTGTTGCGTTCTTCGAAACGCTTGGTTTCTCAGATTGAGCTGCTTCTTCATTTTCTTAGCTCTCTACCTGGCATTGGCAAAAGCGACCTTGTTGTTGTCTCCCTCTCTATCTGCTATGCTGCACAAATTTAACCCTGATCTAAAATACTATATTATTATCATCAACAAGCTGACTTCCAGTTGATCAACAGCATTTTTGATTGGGAATCCAATTTTCTAACACCAAGAGCTATTAACCTTCATTTCAAAAAATCTTTCGACACTGTCGACCACTCCATCCTCCTTAGCAAACTCCAGAAATACGATCTTCCTCCTTTGCTGCTTGTTTGGCTCGAAAGTTACCTTTGCAATAAAGGTCGCTTTAAAGTGTCTATCTGTGGATCTTTGTCTGGATGGTCTAATGCCCCGTCTGGAGTCCCCCAGGTCTCTGTCATGGGCCCAACTCTCTCTTTAACATCTTCTATCTGTTGCTGATCATCATAAACTGCAGTCAAACCGAGATTATGTTGCGCAATGGACCAAATAGAACTGGATAAGTTTCAGTATTTCTAAAACGGTTGTTCTGCACATTGGCCTTAACAACAACCACTTCCCTTATAATTTAAGCTTTTACTTACCTTAATAATTCTCTATTTGCTTCCCTTTACACGATATTTACTCGTCCTCACCTGGACTACTGCATCGAGGCCTGGACGCCACATAGCAAAAAAGCAATTTACATTCTTGAAAAAAATTGGAGTTCTAACCTCTGAGGCCAAAATGGACTTCAGAAGGCCCTGCTGATTCCAAACAGATCCCTCCTCAATACTTTAAGACAACGACAAGAATTTTCGCCTGGTCCTTCATCTGCCTGTCATCCTACCCTAATAACCGTTGCAGCTCTTACAGACCTTCGTCCTTCCCTACCTGTTGTTCTTCACAGGCTACTGTTGCAGCTCTTCGAGACCCACGTCCTTCCTGGCCTGCAGCACCTCACTGGCCGTCATTCACAGCCCTTCTTGAGCTTCGTCCTTCGCTGCTAACCATCCTCCACTGTCCGTCATCACAGCTCTTTGAAACCTTCATCCTTCGCGACCCATCATCCCTCACTGTCTGTCATTCAAACTCTTGAAGGCTTTCGTCAATTCCCATCGCTACAGTTATGATACCTTGTTGATTCACTCATCTTGAACATCAGACGTTGACAACAATCCCCGCAATTCCACACACCTATCGCCAATCGGAGCTCTAACCTCTGAAGCCAAGCTGCACTTTGGAATGGCCCTACTGATTCCGAAGACATCCCTTCTCAGTGCTTTAAGACAACGACAAGATTCTTCACCTGGTCCTTCATCTGCCTGCCATCCTTCACTAATAACTGCTGCAGCTCTTACAGACCTTCGTCCTTCCCTACCTGTTGTTCTTCGCTGACTACCATTGCAGCTCTTCGAGACCCAAGTCCTTTGCTGCCCACCATCCTTCACTGCCCATCATCACAGCTCTTAACCTTCGTCCTTCACGACCCGTCATCCCTTGATGTCTGTGATTCAAACTCTTGAAGCCCTTCATCCTTTGCCACTTGCCATTCTTCACTGACTGACATTTCCAGCTCGTCGTGACCTTCGTCCTTTACTGCCAGCCGTCCTTTGCTGACCTTCATTGGAGCTCTTCCTGGCCTTTGTGCTTCATTGCTTGCGATCATTGCAGCAAATCATGACTTTCGTCCTTCTCTGCCTGCTCCAATCACTGACTACCATTGGCAGCTCTTCCAGACATTCGTCCTTCGCGGACTGTCGTCCCAAACCGACGTTCGTTGCAGCTGTTTAAGCCCTTCGTCCTTTGTCTCCTGCCATCCTTCACTGACTGTGGTTTGCTGATCGTCTTGACCTGTTAACTGTCAACCTTTGCTGCCTGTCGCCGTTCGCTGACTGTCGTTGCAGCTCTTCCTGACCATCGTCCTTCGTAGCCTGTCATCCTTCGCTGACTATCGTTGCAACTCTTCGTTACCTTCATACTTCACTTCCGGCCGTCCTTTGCTGACGTTCGTTGCAGCTTCCCCAGACCTTCGTGTTTTGCTCTCTGCCGTCCCTCGCAGCCTGACGTTGCAGCTCCTCTGGTCCCTCAGCCTTCATGGCCTGTCATCCTTCGCTGACTATCGTTGCAGCCCTTATGACCTTCGTCCTGAGCTGCTAGCAGTCCTTCAATGATGGCCGTTTGCAGCTCTTCCAGACCTTTGTGCACTGCTGCCTGTTGTCCTTCACTGACTGTCATCCCAGCACTTCTGGACCTTCGTCCATCACTTACTGCCATACTTCCCGTATTTTCGTCCCCTGCAGCCTGTCCTTCGTTGACTGCCATTCACAGTTCTTCGAGACAGTTGTCCTTCATCCCTGTCATTACTACACTTCCAGACTGCTGTCTTTTCCTCAGCAAGCAAGTCTCATGTTCCTGACTGATGCAACTTGTTGGCGGAGTGGAACGATTGAAGAGAGCGTAGCATAGATTATAACGGACATTGAATTTCAAAATATTGGTTGGTCGGTCGGTTAATTCGTTGGTTGCACCGTTGGTTGCACTTTTGTAGTCTGGGGGAGGCCAAACCTAAGTGCAAATTAGGCGCACTATGAAATTTGCCACATTGCTAGATAGCCCCAAAAGTATTGCTGATCTCAAATTTGGCGTAAATTGATCAATTATAATCCACGATATTACAATTTTTCGAATTTATTGATCTAACACTCGCCATTGTAAATTTGGAATCCTGAATAGTTAAGGACTTCCACTGTGCTGCTGGTTAATAGATGAAGAACACCAAAATAAATCATCATAGCTTCCTTACAGCTAACAATCTTTTTTGACATAACTTAACGAAATCATAACATTTGATTATAGCACTTTAAGCACTAGAGGAAGGCAAGCAAATGGAGAAAACAGTAGGATTCGTTAACGACTCACATTCGTTTCATGTGAAAAAGAATTCTTGGAGGAATTCAGTCAACATGGAAACCAAAGTGACATTAAATACTATCAACAGATATCTCATATGTGAACCATCAAATTGCTGCTGCAGGAGGAAACCGCTCATATAAAACCACAGTATATACCAGACTACGTGTTTACATTGCAACACCGAACAATAATCTGGCTTCGTATAATAATTCCAAGATTCCTGGATTGCTATGGAAAATGCATCCTCCATCCCATGTTGCAAGAATGAATAGGCTTAACATCGAACTCAATAAGCCTAATTTCTCTACTGCTGTTGTCGCTTACGAAACTAAAATGGGAGATAACAATTAGGCTTAAAATTAGGATTTAGAATTATTTAAATGCTACCTTCACACCCAAGACAACATTGCTGACCTACAATTGTGATATTATCAATTTTTAAAAAAATTAGCGTTTGCTGTTGCAGTACACCAGAAGTGTGCGCTTCAACATTGAAGTAGGAAGCGGTGTAGGGAGCCGTGGATATTTTGAATTTTTTTTTATTGTTGTGAAGTACTATTGTTACTGATGATTGTTTAGCTTGCAGTAAAATGCTTTTTGTTAAATATTTTAAATATAGGAAAGATACTCTGCAATAAATATAAACAATGTAGGCATTATTGAAGGTGGCACTTTCTTTGCCAGCTTAAGCTCGGCGGCTAACGTGTTTTACTACGGCGGCGATGGCATAATGAGGCTGCAAATAACGAAACAGAAACTAAATGTGGGAGCAAACGAAAGCATCCTAAAATTAATATGAAACGTAGCCTACGTAAAATGAAAAAAAAAGCTAAAATGTAAAAAACACCATCAAAAAGCTTCAGCTGAAATGTAGCCAATTAAATACTGACCCCAGCTTTTTAAGGACCATTTGCAGGCATTGCAAAGCGATTATAATGCGAGTAAATACAAATTTAAAATAAATTTCTCTCCGCTCTGCTTTAATAGGCCCAAAGCCAGTTTCCTAGTTATTAGACATAAAATTATCTCTCATAAGTGCTGAGTAATTTTATTATTTATTTTCATAATAATTTATTGATAATAAGTAATAGATTATTGGTAATTACAAATTGGTGATTTATTATTTACTTGTACATTGCCTAGTGTGTATATTTCTAGTTTTTATGAGAATAGCTCAAATACATTGTGAAATAGTTTTACACATTGCATGAGAAAAAAGAGGTGACTTCCTGTTTTGCAAACCTGAATGGGGATGTCACTTCCTGTTGCTGAAAGAATCCAAGATGGCTGCTGCTGGGCACATGAGGCTGCTGTGTTACTCTAGCCTACTCATGTAAATAGTTGTTATTTGCTGAATAAACCATTAGGACAATGGTACAAAGAAAGTGTGTCAACTCTTTAAATGAATTAGTGCAGTAGTGTGTATTTTTGTAGGATATCACCTTTGGTGGACAAAAAGTATGTTTGTTAATGCATATGGAGGTCATCAGTGTTAGGTCTAGTCTACTTCCAGGACGCTAACAAAATGGTAGCAGAGCGTGGTTTCTACCAAGGTAGGTGATTGGATATCCCACAAAGAACAAATTTTTATGGGAGAGTTTCTGTTTTTTCGAAACGTTTATTGTTTTTTATTTAGGATTACACAAGACAAGTCGTTAGGGTTAACCAGTGACTACACATGTCAGCAAGGTCATGGACCCAACCTTATGAGGATGAACTACTATTTATACCTTACGCAGTGGCTGTTTGCTGTGACGTGCACATCACGTGACTGGGCTAGTCCCGTCAGACGGCCAAACAGCCGTTGTTCTCGTTCATCATGGTAACTTCACGGCAAACAGCCATTGCACGTGGTGTAGTTGTAATATCATAGTGGTGCAGGCCGCAAGCCAGTGACAGCGTGCTACTGGTAAGGATTAATTATTATTGAATTATTTTGGTTGTCTTGGAAGTTGAAGATGGCCACAAATAGGTAGTTTGTGTTTTCCCAGCTATCACTACAAAATTATTACTCTTGGAATGTGAATGCCACGTTGATGATGGAGAGAGAGGGTTTCTACTAGTTTCTAGACGACACCAAACCTGTGCCACCAACAAGTGATGCAAAAAAAACTAGGCTGTACAGTGCAAGGCAGACGAGGGCTAATTCCTCTTTGATTATGACTCTCCATGTTGACCTAAAGAATGTTGTCATTGGCTTAACCACAACGTAACAGGTTTGGGATGAATTGAAAAAGATGTTCGAGCCTAGATCGAGGTCTCGTAAGGCTGGGCTTTGCCGAGAATATTTAGACACACAATTCCAGGAAGGCGAGGAACTAGCGGTATTCTTCGCAAAATCGGACAAAATTGCTATGGATATGAAAGGGAAGAGCATGACAATACCTGAAGAAGAAGTGACTTATCGTTATTTAGATTGTTTGCCGAAACATTTTGAGACCCTGGTACAAACCATTTATAAGTGGCCTGACACGGACTTTATGCCTGCAAAAGTGAAGGAGTATTTGTTGGTGAAGCTTGATCGTCAACGAGGAGTTAGCCAAGCAGTGTTGATGGAATCAACGGGTTCAACAGCGTTTTGGGGGAACAAAAGACGGACAAATCCAAAGGCTAGAGCCAAAGACTATAACAAGTTTAGGTGTTACAATTGTAACACGATGGGTAATAATATAGCCTTTAATTGCCCATATACGAAAATGGACCAAAGAAACGTGGCGGCTCGAATGCCTGCTATAAAGGACAAGATAAGGGACTAGATAGAAGCTCGAATGTGACAACTGGTTATGCAGGCTTCTATTGTTAGACACAGAAGACTGAACAAGTGACGATTGCAACCGACGGCAACCTGACAAGATGTTGGTTCCTCAACTCCTGTAGTACGGACCATGTCTGCAGTAACTGTAGTATGTTTTCAAATACAAGGACTCGACAAGCCCCTTAAAGGTGAAAATGGGTCAAGGTTCATGCCAGGTGAATTGTAGTGGAAACATTCTACTGTGCGTTGATGTGAAAGGACAAAAGAAGAAAATAACTTTGTTTGATGTTGTGTGTGTTCCAGATTTTTGTAAGAACCTGATTTCACTAGCCAAGGTGGCAAAGGCTGGTTATCAGATTCACGTGAAGGGAGAGAATATGTGTATTTATGTTAATGATAACAATGATTGTATCTTAACAGGATCCTATAAGAGCAATCTGTTTTGTATAGACCATTGTCAGGTACAGAGAGTGCAAGCTGAGGTGTTAAATAACAGTTCTTATTTTTCAAAGTCACTTAACTTGATATCATTGGCAGAAAATAAGAAATGGCACAAAAGGTTAGGTCATGCCAGTTACCAGTGTTTAGAAGAGTTATCAAGGTCAACTGAAGTGTTTGGGAATGATAACATAGATCCTTTTTAAAGATGTGAACTTGTAGCTTGGGCAAAGCGACGAGAGCATAACTTAAAGGGCCTGAAGCAATTAAAATAAAAGGGAATTTAGAATTCATCTTCACATGGATGTTTGTGGTCTGACTAGGGTAGTTTCACTAGCAGGAGCGAGGTATTTTGTTACTATGATTGATGATTTCTCTCGATTTGCTCATAATTTATCCTGACGGGAAAAGATGGTGCTTTTGAAACATTCAAAAGGTACATATCTCTCGTCGAGAGAAAAACGGGTTTAAAAATAAGAGTGTGCGAACTGATAATGACACGAAATTTTGTAATAAGAAATTGATGTCTTTCACGTCTAATTTAGGGATTAATTGTCAGAGAACAAATGTATATTCTCCTGAAATGAAAGGCATTGCGGAGAGGTATAATCGGACCACTGGCAACAGTGTGTGCAGTGCACTATTGGACATGAATCTCCCACCTAAGCTTTGGGCTGAGCTGGTAGTTACAACAATGTACCTACGGAATCATATCCATATTGCTTTAAATGGTACAACTCCACACAACGTATGGATTGGTCGGAAGATATTGCTGGGTCACTTGAAGATCATTGGATCGAAGGCTTACATACATATAGCAAGGCCACAACAGATAGGAAAACTGTCATAGGAAAACGTGCATAGGTTGGTTGCTCCTGTTGGCTATGCGATTAACACAAAAGGTTATCGCATTTGGAGTCCAGCGGCATCTACCGTCATGGAGACTAAGCACGTAACCACTGATGAGGCAGTGAACTGGTCGATGGGAGAAGAGTTCACACCTAACCCAATAATTACAAAAGTTGACCGTATTGTTTTCAAAGAGAATGCAGAGTATGACAAATAGATTGATGAAGAAGAAGGACAGGTGCAAATACTCAAGGAACTGGAAAAGCCTGAAATCCCACCCACCGGTGAAGAGTCAGTTGAAACGTTCTCCAGGAATGCAAGTTCTCCAGTATCTGTAAGAGAGATGGTACGACCCACAAACCAGGTTCCAAGTTTGGAAACAAATTATCCAGGATGGATTAGCAAAGTTAGAGTGCGACATTCTGGAATGACAAAAGGCCAAAAAGAAGTTAACTATCATACTGTTGACAACACCACGTTGAGAAGCATCAACGATGTCAAGAGGTATTGTACAAAGACCAAAGTTGATTTCCAGCCTTCAGTGTTTGATTTTCGTTAAAGTGAGACAAAAGAAGGTCAAGAGGGCGTAGGAAAAGGGACACCAACGGAAGAAAGGCCATTCACAAATTTCTCGAAAGTTGCAAATGTCTGGAGAGACCAAGAAGTGAGAAGACCTCTCCAGACTTATCTGACAGTTTTTGAACCAACAAGCTTTAGAGAGGCGATGAAATCATCGGAGAAGGAAGAGTAGAGCCAGGCAATTGGGAAGGAAACGAAATGCTGGAAGAAAGAAATGTTTTCCAAGAAGTGGATAGGCCAGTAGGAAGGACAGTCCTCGAAGGAAAATGGGTGTAAAATATCAAGAAAGATGTAGAAGGAAAGGTAAAAAGGATTGAAGCTCGTCTAGTGGCTCAGGGGTTTAGACAGTGAGAAGGCATTGACTATAACGAAATTTTCTTACCGGTGGTGAATCACATCTTGATCAAACTGTTCTTCGTTCTTCTGGTGATTCTTCAAGGATGGAATGATTTTCATCTTGACATAAAATGTGAATACTTGTACGGTGAACTCAAGGAAGAAGTGTTTATGGAGAAGCCACTGGATTACCCAAATGATGGGAAAGTCTGGAGACTTCTGAAATCTTTGTATGGCCTCGACCAAACAGGAAGGTACTGGTACGAACGGCTGCATAGTAAGCTAAAGGAAATGGAATTTAGCAAAGTGATAGGTTACAATTGTGTCTATTGTTTGAGTCGTGATGTAGTTATGTTAATTTATATTGACGACATTATAATTTTTGCTAGGAGCATGGCTATTCAAAGACAGGTCATGAAAGGCTTTGTAGAAATTTTGATGTAGTTACACTTGGGCCCGTCTCCGTGTTATTGGGTGTTGAGTTTGGGTGTGTTGATGACGAAGTTAGGATCATTCAGACTCAATATAAAAGCTAGCTGAAAGTTATGGATAAAGGTTCCCTAATCTGTTAGAACTGCCATTCACTTGCCTAACAAGGATGAAGAGTTGAATACTGTTTTTCCCTATCGGTCGCTATATTAGGTTCTTTAATGTTTTTAGCAACTCACACCCGGCCAGACATACGGTTTGCCACAATATTACTGTCTTAGTATAACAACTCCCACTCTGACAAGCACGTTGAATTTCTGAAGCAAGTTTTACAGTACACGGTAAATACAAAAGATCGACACATCAGTTTGTCGAATGGAGTCTGATGTAATCTTTATGCGTATTCTGATGCATCGTTGGCAAGTGACAGAGAAACCCGTAAGTCGTTAGGAGGTCACATCGTGTTTCTAGGTGATATACCAATTTCTTGGCATTGCAAGAAACAAGCCAGTGTCTCTCTCAATAAGACGGATGCAGAATTTTTGGCCCTTGTATCAAGGAAGTTAGATAGCTAAGTGAATTATTCTCAAGTTGTGGAATCATTTCTGGTATTCATAGTAAGCCAGTTTTGTATTCTGATAATGATGTGGCTATCCATTTTGCGAGAGAGTAGAGTGAAAACAGGCGTGTAAGCATATAGATATCAGACTGCATTTTGTAAGTGACTGGTACCAAAAAGAATATTTTTATTTATTGAATGCACCTGGCAACTTTTATCTGCTTTCCACTTGTAGCATATACAGGGTGGTCCACAAAACACTGACGACCTAAGATTTTCTAAGTTCAACTTTTATAGTTAGCATCCCTCAGAACCAGGATAGGACAGAAATCAAATCTAATGAAACAGGAAGATTTCTGTCCTCTCCTGGTTCTGAGGGGTGCTAACTAGAAAAGTTGGACTTAGAAAATCTTGGGTCGTCAGTTTTTTGTGGACCACACTAAATGTTTACTAAACATCTTTCAAGTGGAAATCTATCATTAATGTGCCAGAATGATTCATTTGATATTTGTGTAATTTTTTTTAGTAGGGAGGGATGTGAGTGATTGGGAGAGTGTTGTTATTAGACATAAAATTATCTCTCATAAGTGCTGAGTACTTTTATTATTTATTTTCATAATAATTCATAGGTAATTAGTAACAGATAATTGGTAATTAGTAATTTGTGATTTATTATTGATTGTACATTACCAAGTGTGTATAATTTTAGTTTTCATGAGCGTAGCTCGAATACATTGTGAAACAATTGTACACATTGCATGACAAAAAAAGAGGTGACTTCCTGTTTTACAAACCTGAGTGTTGATGTCACTTCCTTTTGCTGAGAGGATCCAAGACGGCTGCTGCTGGGCACATGAGGCTGCTGTTTCACTCATGCCTACTCATGTAAATAGCTGCTATTTGCTGAATAAACCATTAGGAAAATGGTACAAAGGAAGTGTGCTGACTCTCTAAATGAATGACTTTCTCTGGGTTTGACCTGTACACCACCTTCAGTTTCCACCAATCAACCCGTCCCAAGGGCTCCAGCACTGACCCTCATGGACAAGGCAAGGCCATTTGTACTTCTCCTTCTTCGCAGCACAAGCTG
>JAHWFP010234580.1:0-36915 GCA_023313725.1 Lithobius niger | reverse complement strand
CCGGGGCCCCCTCGCTAAGCTTGTGCTGGGACTTAGTTTTTCGCTGTTATACGTAGAAGGCGTACGTTCGTATCTAGGCGGCTATGGGTTAGCTGAGGGTCGAAAAAATACTTGATTGCAACCAATAATTACAAAGGTTATCAAGAAAACAAACTGCGAACAAAATAAATTCTGGAACATTTTCATTGCCATGCAGTGAAGCTAAGACGCTACAAGGAAAAAAAAGACATGCGTGGCAGTGAACACGTTCGGGGAAGACTTGTTTTTGTTATCCTCATAAATATCTATATACATAATAAGCTTAGCTGGGATGAGATGCACACCGCAGGAGCAGGTTCATTCTTGGCACGGGGGGGGGGGGGGGAAAGGTGGGTACCGAAGAGTCTGCGGGAACCAGCTAGACTGTTACTAGCATATTACGCCAGGGTACAGCTACTTCAGTCCCAATTTCAGTCGGTTTTGCAAATGTCTCCATTGGCTTCAGGTCTTAATTACAAATTGATGCAACATTTATATTATAATACCCTTATAACTGACATTATTTGAGTTGGTTACCCAAGGCTTGCCGCAGTTGTTTACGACACTACTGTTCCTTAATGGTATATGAGCGAAGTATTTCTTGGACAGACAATTAACTATGAGTTATTGCTGTTTTTTTTTTTTTTCGGTTGTCTGCCCCACTACGAGTTGGCGTTCAAGCCAACAATGACTGAAGACTACAATCAAGACAGAGGTTCTTGTAGCATTTAGTGTGTATAACTTGTTTTGTTCTAATAACAGCCAAAGATACTGCATTGTTTGCTGTGTTCTGTTGCTATTAACTTCTTTACTTACCTTCGTTAGACAACGACGTTAAATGCAATTGTGTTGCCATGATGTTTACTAAACTAGGGTGCCTAACTTAATTTCCATCTATTTCCATGGCATGCCACGCATAATTGACAGATTTATTCCCCTAAAAAATGGTAGAAGAGCCCAATGATTCAATTGCTAAAACGCCTGAAGGTTTACCAACGAAAAGTCGGTAGATAAATTTTAAAAGTTGAGGGAGCAATGGAAGTATTCGAACACGGCCATGACTATCGTATTTTGTACCAGACGTCAATAAAAAAAGAAGTAAAGTATCATACCGAGTTTAAATTTTCTTTGTCACTCTCATTATGCTTCCCAGCATCTTTCTTGTAAAGAGTTCCAGAGGAAAAACGCCTCAGAGGGTTAACTGCTATGACAGATGTGTAATGATTGCAAGGATATCGTTAAAGCTCGGAACAAAATGTCGAAAGATAGTTCAAATGAGGCGATTCCATTGCTAAATGGTGACAATTATAACTCAGAAGGAAAAAGTGAAGCGTTGGTAATGCAAAAAGGTTTATGGGGCCATATATTAGGTCAGTCTATTGTGAAAGATGGGGAGAAAAAGACTGTAGCTCTACAAAAAGCGTTTGTAATGATAAACTACTTTATAGCATCCGGTTGCACAACTATTCCTAGTTCAAAAGAAACCTCCTAGGAATTATGGGATTTCTTTAAAGTGTGTTTTAGGCTATTAAGGTGTTACAATGTCAAGCATTCAACCGACAGTTGTATTACACTAGAGAATCACTTGCGGAAAGCAAGCAAAGTTACGTTAATCATATAGAAGAATGCGCGAGTGAACTAAAAAATTGCAGGTGGACAAAGAAACACAGAGAACAATGAGAGAGACAGCGAGACAGATCGAATCTTTAAATCTAATTAAAGACGAGCTTTGTAGCCTAGTAATGGTTATAAAAATGTATGATAAAGTAATTATTATTCTTTGCGCCACATTGCATAAAATATTCGAACCAGCGACGTGACACAGGGACCTTTTTATTTGTAGGTAACGATTCAGATACTCTGATGAAAGTCGGCGTATTCATAGCACCTCCATCTGTTTGTGACTGTTGGGTTGGTGGACCAACCAATCCCAAGCTTTGCACTTACGTACCTGGCACCGAGTATAAAGGAACCTGCTTCGTAAGTTAATAGTTTTTCTGTATAGCTGTTTAAATTAGTATTAAAAAACACTTCCCAGCATCCCAAAAAACAAGCTGGAGCTTCTTTTACATGTATTAGTGCGACGCTGAAGCCTTACATGTGTTGTTCTTATATCTCCTAATAGAGATTTAACTTTTTTATGGCTTACTAGCGGAGTCGCTCGCTTCACTCGCTCATTCCGCATCGTCTCGGTACGCTCGAGGAGCGTTCATGCTGCAACTTTTATGTTGATGACGGACATTCCATATCTAACACGATCAAGCAAATGATCAGAGTGCAGTACGTGTTTTTCGTAAAGGGCGGGGGAAAATGAATTTATTGGAGCCATGGCCCATAGCCAAACGCGCTAATGTAAAGCAAGTTAAGTGCATGTACATATTGAACCTAGGACCACACAACGTCATCCGTCATACCCTGGTGCTACTACGCTGATCTTCCCCACGACACAGTTTCACAAATTCACTGCAAAACTACCCTTGCAGCCTTGCACGTAAGTCTGCAGTTAATAAACAAATTATAACCATAAATCAGTCCAATGGTCTGGCCACCCAAGAGCTACGTGCGCTTCTTAAGGCGTAACATGCGATTCGTATCCAGTCGGCCTCAGCTTGAAGAAACCATCCCCTTTCTGGCGTGCGCCTAAACTGCTAACGAGCCAGGCGGCGAGGCATGAGATTTGTAGCCCAGTCAGCCTTGGCTTGAAGAAGCCATTCCCTTTCCGGTACGCGATTGTACTGGTATTGAGCCAGGAGGTTAGGCATGCTATTTGTACACAGTCGGTCTTGGCGTGAAGAAGCTATCGCCTTTATGGCATGCACCTAAACAGGCAATGAGCCAGGAGGCGAGACACGGGATTTCTTCCCCAGTCGGCCTAGGCTTAAAGCAGCCTTATCGATCCCGCGGCAAGGCCGTTTCAATGCTGTAGCACGCGAGTTGCTGCATGCTTGAACTAAAATGCTTGGTAATTTTATCATTCATACTCCTTGTGCTGCTCTTGGTATATATTATTTTTTTATTCAAATAAATTTTGCAGTCTTTACATGGGTTTCCTTGTTTCACAAATTTTAAGAATTTTTACTTAAAAGCCATCTCCTTCCCCGCTACGTGTGATGCTTTCAAACAGCAACCACATGTCGCCTATAAATTTTGGCTAATATGAAAGATTTCTTGCAAAGCGAAATCATACCTAGATACTATTGTTTTTTTTACACATACCACACTGTTGATCAAATGTCTATGGTTTACAAATGCAAAAGTTGAAATATTTCCGACACCCTTTTCTGTTATTAATATATTTTGTTTAAATATGCCTAATTTACCTTTAATCTTTTCGTAGCTTTACGTAATTTCATTTAAATGTAAGGCTAAATAGTTAGTTTGTATTTGAAATTTCCAAAATGCAACTCCAACAGTCGTCCCATTAGCGAGCTGCGAGGCTTCAGTTCACAAACAAAAAACGGCTTCGCCGTTTAGAAACCATCACCCTTCTGCGATGCGCCTAAACTGACAAGGAGCCAGGAGGCGAGACACGCGATTTCTATATCCTAGTTGGCCTTAGCTTAAAGAATACGCTCGAGGAGCTGTCATGCTCCAGCTCTTAAGCTGCTGACTTACATTCCACATCTAGAACAATCAAGAAAATGATCAGAATGTAGGACGCGTTTTTCTTAACGCTTCAGTTTATAAACAACGATATGGTAACCATACATCACTCCAACGGTCTGGCCACCCAATAGCTACATACGCCTCTTGTTCAGAGTGTTAGCCATAATACTACTGACAACAAAAGCCTCGATAAAAGCATTGTCTTTCTGGCACATGCATGAACTGGCCTTGAGCCAGTAGATGAGACACACGATTTGTAGCCCAGTCGGCCATGGCTTGAAGAAGCCATTTCCTTTCTGGCATGCGATTGAGCTATCATTAAGCCAGGAGGGGAGGCATGCGATTTCTTTACCAGTCGGCCTTGGCTTGAAGAAGCCATTCCCTTTCTGTCACGCGACTGAGCTATCATTGAGCCAGGAGGCGAGGCATGCGATTTGGACCCAGTCGGCCTTGTCTTGAAAAAGCCATCCCCTTTTTGCCATGCACCTTAACTGACAATGAGCCAGGAGGCGAGACACTCGATTTCTACAAAGTCGGCCTTGGCTTGATGAAGCTTAATCCATCGGCACTGCAAGGCTGTTTCAACGCTGTAACACGCAAGTTGCTGCATGCTTGAACTAAATATGCTTGGTAATTTTATCGTGCATATTGCATACTCCTTTGGTGCCACTCTTGTTTTTTTTATTCCAATAAATTTTGCAGACTTTACATGGGTTTCCTTGTTTCACAAATTTTAAGAATTTTTACTTAAAAGCCATCTCCTTCCCCGCTACGTGTGATGCTTTGAAACAGCAACCACATGTCGCTCATAATTTCTGACTAATATAAAAGATTTCGTGCAAGGCGAAATCGTACCTAGAAACTATTCGTGTTTACCACAATTAGGCTGGACTATTAATTTGCTGAGTAGAGCACCAGCTAATAGCACACTATTGATCGAATGTCGATGGTTTACAAATGCAAAAGTTGAAATATTTCAAGTTGAAAGAGCCGTGGTTACGTTACTAATCCCCTTGACCCTTTTCGGCACGTCGACTTGTTTTCCGTAGTGACGATCTTCACCCTGGCTAGAGGGCAGAAAGGTTTTTAATCATTGATAGGAAAAAGGTATGGTTGTGGACTGCAAGGACAAAATGTGGTGTACTCTCCGTGGGGGGTAGAAAAATTTAGGACAGTTGGTTTAGGAAGTGGCCTGAATATATTGACGTCTGTATGTTAGTTATTTCAGGGGTGACTAGAGTATCGAAAATGACAATGTATATGTATGTTCGCAGCTGTAGGATTTATTCAGGTTTGTAGGCCTAACAAAATCGACAGCGTCGCACTAGTATATACGTAAAAAAAAAAAGTCAATTCGGTACAATATTTACCCGAGAACTATCCAAGCTGTACCAAGGAGGAGGTAGACAGTCCGCCAGTGGTAAGGCAACGAAATTAAATAGCGTAAAGAACGGCATAAACCTGATTAAATCGCGTCAAAAGTTTCATTTACCATCATTCACAGCTCAAATTTTGGGGCCTGTGTGATGCTAGCCAAAACACAGACATGTTTTCAAAAAAACTCGTCACTAAAAAATATAGTGGATATACAGAAATTTGCTGCATATACATCACTGGTGACTTAAAAGTAAACGAAAAGGGTAAAAAAAAATACCTCTTCTTGTTGGCGCTCGGCCCGTGAGCGTCGTGGGGCAGTGGTTAACAGCCGCCGCAATATTCCCCCAGGACGGCGGCGTGGGGCACGTCGGGGGGAGAAGGTATATTAGGGGCAGGCGATGGCCTGGTCCCCACGCCCCACCTCCGTAAGGAGTTGAACCTCAGGTTCATCCTCCTACACAAGAAAATTAAAACCCGTTAAAAGCGAAAAAACGTAGAACTTTCTAAAAAAAAAAACCCTAGTTTCGTAATGTACGTACCTCTAAATTCAACAATCCATCCATAACACTCATGGCGACGAGTGTGGCCAAGTTCTGCAACGCCTCACGCTGTGCTGTGTTCAACCCGGCTACAGCCATGAGAAAGATCGAACTACCAAAGGTCGAAAATACAGACATATAGTCCCACCCAATGGTGGCAAGCCCCTCCCACCCAAGAAAAAAAGTGCGTGGGAACGTTGTTAGTAACCCTAGGTGGGGGATGATTTAAAAAAGGGCTAATTCATCAACTATCTATTAACAGAAAGACATCGGGTCACAAGGTTAAGGAAAATCCCAACCAAAATAACGATAATGGAGGGTGTAGCGAAGGGACGTTTGCCGAGAAAGCGTGGGATCTTAAACCTGAATCCCGGACGCCCTAAAAAATAAAAGAGCAATAACGAGGGTCTATGAATGTAGGTTAAGGGTGGTTGTATAGGTTAGTGTTAAGAAAACGTGGGAATTACGCCTAGACAGAAAAGTAATAACGAGGGGTCTAAGAATGGAGGTTATGACCGTTTGTAGACCATTAATAACTGTCAAGAAACCATGGGATTTAAACCAGCGAACCATCTGCGTCAATTCATTATAAAAAAACGGGACATGTCTAAGCAGAGGGGTGTAAGTAAATGATGGTGTGAAACGAAAACCCAGACAGTTTTTTTTATGTGTAATGCAAGCCTTTTGCATAACCCTTCTACACTCAAAGGGAAGGAAATGAGTGTACTTGGTGCAAAAGAAAAAAATAGCCCCAGGCCGAGTAGGCGGAGCGTATAGGTGCAATATTATAGGCGAAAACGTGACACGTGACATGAACTGGGCAATAGACTGGTCGTACTGCAAAATGAACCAATGTAGGAAGTGCATTAACGTAAGGGTATTACGGAAAGAAACAGCTAGGATTCGTCGGACGGGTCTCCACTTGAAACAGTGTAATCGGGCGACCTATAAAACGGCCAGCGCGAGCCGCAAACAATCAACTCGCCGGCTGTTCCTCCGATCAACAGTTACAGGAAAAAAAGGTAAGCACGTTGTCATTTATGAGTCTTTACATTATTACGGGGGAAAAAAAAAAGACAAGTCCGTTAATGTGTTGCTTTTCGTTTTTTACAGTTCAACAATCCAGAAAAAAAAGTGAGCTCAAGTCCGTTCTGTAGCAGAAAAAGGTAGGCCTACGAGTTCATTTATTTTATTTTACGTGTGGGTAGGGGCCCTAGAACTAAGGAGAGGTTTCTCTCTCTTTTTTTTTTCGTATCTGTAGGGATTAAAAACAAACAAAAAAAAAATGGCATCCTCTTCAACATCATCATCAGCAGCCCAGAATGCGGTTGAATGTCCAGATACTTATTTCATTGGGGGCGAAGTTTTTGTACAAGTAACGAAATTCCAAGGAAAGATATATATCCAAATCAGAGAATACGTTACGCCCGCCGTCGGCCTCATCGCAGGCCGTAGGGGCGTAGCATTCACGGTGCCAGAATGGCGAGAATTCGCTAAAGATCACGGGGTATACAATCAGATAGTGAGTGAAAGGACTCTCCATCAACAGATCATGACAGGCCGGAGTGATAGTTTCCCAGAGTGGGAGTGTATACCACGCTAAGTTTATTTTGGAAAAGTGGGGCAAAAAGTATATTGTACTCAACTACCGACAATTTAGTGGCTTGGTCGGCTACATGACTGATATTTCAATGTTAATCGATAAGCAGATGAAAGAATTAGAACTCCCTACAGAAAATTGGCTCGAGTAAAAATAAGTAATACTTTGTTTTTTTCCATTTCTCTCTTTTTCTCACAGTCATGGCGTCTCAAAATATGGCGTACTGCGACACGTTCCCCTTGACTGGTCTTAATTTCATAAGAATATTTCCGTCAGCTAATGACGTCAAAATCGCGGTAGGAAAACACGGCGGTTCGGACGCGGTTGTGTTAGAACCGGCGGAATGGTTAGGTCTAATAGCCCAGCTTTATTAGCGTCAGCCAAATTCTAATATAATTATTAAAGCGGGCAATGCATCTATTCACTCAGTGGCCGACAATTTGTTGGTGTTGAAAAGCGGTGATAAATCGGTAGCATTGACTGAATTTGACATTGTAAATATGAGGCATATGTTGCCTCATATTTCGCAAGCAGTGGCTTGTTGGACGCAAAGAATAAATGAACTTTTAACCATGCCGACGTTAGCAACGTCAACCATGACCGAAACGTCGTCAAAAAAAAAAAAAGGAAAAATGAAGAGGAGGGTGGGGAAGAACCTGAAAAAAAACACAAAAAGCGACCACGGAAGAAAACGGAGGTCAAAAAGACGGCCGTCCTCCCCTCTCCCCCATCTCTACCAAAGCCTGCTGCGGAGGAGGAGCCAGAAGTGGTCGACCTGGAAGTAGTTAAATGTAGCATGTGCGAACAATCAATCACGCATTCAAAATGTGACGTCAACATTCGAGATGATCGGCTCCCTTACCAAAACCGTAAGCATAACTCGCCTAGTCAAAGAGATCATGATTGCGTAAGGGAGCCCGCCCTATTCCGTAGCACGTTTTATTAAAATATCTTCCTTTTTTTTCCAATAGCCTATTCCAATCAAGTAGGAGGGGTCCGCCAATAAAACCATCGTGTTCCGAAAAGCTTCACGATTGCCAGACTCAGGGGGCCGAAACATTTAAAAATGATAGATTTACCGTCGTTAAATGTCGGGAGAAGTTTATAAAAAAATTTAATACTAATACGAATGTCTATACAGTGACAATTTCCCCCATTGACAGAGATTATTTGACTAGAAATCGTTTAGACCCCATCAGTTACATGGATCGGCTTTTTACCGACATCTTCGATCGTATTTTGGAAGGGGTCGGGGGTAGGGATTACGTCGGTGTGTGCATTACGGGCTCATGCTTTGAGAATAGTTTGTTTTTGCCTTTGCATGCTAGGGAAACGTTTAGCGTCGCAAACGTTTTAAGTCTTATTTTGAAACTTAATCAGAGCGGTAGAGAAATTGATATTTTCAGTAAACTAGAGATTAAGTTAACCCACATCGAAGTACCTAGGGGCAGGACCTTCCCCAAAATAAAGGCCTCCCGCACCAATATTACGGCATGACTAGCTACCGGGAAACGTAGATCCGTCGTTTTTCCTAAAAACGGCTTAGATAAACTCTGTCTGGCTAGGGCACTGGTCACTTGTAAAGCATACGTTGATAAGGATACGGCGTTGTATAGCCAGATGCGTAAATCCAACAATTTACAAAAAAAGGCCGCCTTACAACTCCATGCCGATGCCGGGGTGTGTGTTAGGGCAGATGGGTGCTCGATAGTAGACCTCAAAGAATTCCAAGATTATTTGAGCGATTATCAAATCGTGTTATTTCAAAAAAATGGAACCAAATGCCGGGTTACTTTTGAAGGACCCCCTAGTTCTAAACGTATATATTTATACTGCCACGCCGATCATTTTTTTGGCATTTTAAAACCGAGGTTCATTTTTTCGGCCAAATATTTCTGTCATTCTTGCCTGAAGCCTTATTCTAGCCCCAAATCCCACGCGTGTCAAAAACATAAATGCCCTTCGTGTCACTCGCCTAAATACGTCTGTTTCTTAAAAAGATGGTTCCCATGTTCGGTATGTAACAGATTGTTCAGGAATGAGGAATGTTTAGCTAGACACCACACGATCAAACCACCATTCAAGAAAGCTACAGTGTGTAAATCATTGTATAAATGCAAGGTTTGTTTTCTAAAGTTTCAAGGTAATGGAAGGACACCCCATCATTGTTGTCAACGTTTTTGTAAAATATGTAAACAATGGGGACGGCTCGATCATAGGTGTTACATTCAGTCTTTACCAGCGCCAAAAAAAAGGGACTGCGTGCGGTTAGCCGTTTACGATTTCGAAACGACGCAAGTAGACAGGGTGACTGATAGTAAAGAAAAAGAGTATTTCATGCATAGTGTAAATTTAGCCGTTATCGACATTGCCTGTACTTATTGTTTCGATAAAGCCATGTGCGATCGGTGCGGGGATAAGCACAAAGTGTTTATGAACGGTGAAAAGACACTCGATGATTTTTGTCGCTGGTTATTCGAGTCACATGCCGGGGATTCGAACCTTTCTCTCGTAAGTCATAATAATAGCGGTTTCGACGGCGTGTTCCTAATGCGCTGGGCGTTAGATAATGGGGTGACACCTACCGACGTCATATATTCGAGAGGTAAAATAATTACCGCCAAAATCGAGGGTATAAAGCTAGTGGATTCGTTCAAGTTCTTGTCAATGTCATTATCCAAGTTACCGAACAGTTTAGGACTAGACAAAACCCTTATCAGTAAGGGCTATTTTCCTCATCTGTTCAACCGCCCGGAAAATTATCAATACAGGGGTGAAATACCAGATCTCGAGACTTACGATCCGAATAGCATGAGTGCCGATGCTCGTGCCAAGTTAATATCTTGGCACGACGAACAACGAGCCAAAAATGTAATTTTTGACTTTAAGCACGAATTGGTTAAATATTGTTGCAACGACGTCAGCGTGTTAATGGCGTGCATTCTGAAATTCAGGCAGCTTATACAAGCCGTGTGTCCTGGACTGGAACCATTTCACGACTGTTTGTCCGTTAGTAACTTAGCCATGACTATTTTTAGAGTTCTCCATTTAAAGTCAAATACTATAGCTGCTATCCCATCGGATGGCTACTTCCGGGACCGTAAATATTCCAGGGAGAGTTTGGTCTGGTTGGATTACGAGGCGGTAAAACGAGGCATTTTTATTCAGCATGCCGGTAATTTGGGGGAAATGAAATTCCTCGGTAATAAATATACCGTAGATGGTTATTGTCTAGCCAACAATACGGTGTTCGAATTTATGGGATGCCACGTACACGGCTGTTTATGTATATCAAACAGACAACAGAGACTGCCTTTTAGTCAGTTAACGGCTCAAGATGCTTACGAGAAATCCGTAATAAGACGTAGGGCGCTGGAGGAAATTGTCGGTGTCAAATATGTCCAAATGTGGTCTTGTCAATTCCACGAAGAAATGAAACGCGGCGAAAAATTAAATGCTTTTGAAAAAGCTTACAAAAAGGTTCCTCCCCCATTGAGACCACGTGACGCGTACTTGGGTGGTCGAGTCGAGACTTATAAACATCTGCACGTGGCCAAAGAAGACGAAAAAATATACGCGGGCGATATTGCGAGCTTGTATCCTTCGGTCATGTTGGAGGAACGTTTTCCAGTAGGGCACCCTACAATAATAACCGAATTTGAAGGTAGTACGGATATTTCGGGATAATTTGGTTTGATACAAGCTACGGTACGACCGCCTAAAGGTCTTTACATTCCATGTTTACCCTATAAGTACGAAAATAAATTATTTTTCACTCTGTGTCGTACATGTATTGCCGAGCAGCCAGCAGATGGTCTGTGCAGTCACTCGGACGAGCAGCGTTCCTTCGAAGCAACTTTCGTATCACCCGAACTACAGCAAGCTGTCAAAGACGGCTACGTGATATTGAAATTGTCTTGCGTGTACCATTTCCCCCAAACTACAAAATACGTCCCGGGGGAGGGGGGGGGGTGTTCACGGAATACGTGAAAACGTTTTATGCCATGAAACTCGAGTGTTCCCGGAGGACTGCATTTCGGACCGGCAAAAAGAGGCCTATGTGCGCCACGTTCGCGAAACTCAAGACATTGATTTAAATCCTCAAAATATACAAAACAACCCAGGTGGCCGGAGTCTCGGTAAAATTTCTTGAATTCCATCAGTGGAAAATTTAGTCAAAGAGAAGATTTGTTGTCAACAAAATTTATCAACAACGCGGCGGAATATTTCTCGTTTGTCTTGGACGACAAGAATGCAATATCCGAGATAGACTTTGAACAAGATGGCGAGATAGCTATTGTTCGCTACCGCAACAATCTGAACTAGTCCGAATGTAATGCCAACGTGTCCGTATTAATATCCGCGTTTATTACGAGCTATGGACGGCTACGATTGTTGCGGCTGCTACGTGATCATCTCCCTGGCAGTATTTTTTATGCTGACACGGATTCCAAATACTATAGAGCACCGGTTCACGACCCGCCTCCCGGCAATGACCCGAAGTTAGGTAGTCTCACGAACGATCTGTCAGTTTATGGCCACGAAGTTGAGATAACTCACTTTGTTAGTAACGGCGCCAAAAACTATTGTTTCGTAGTGAAAAGCGACAAGGGTGTTAAACAAGTCGTTAAAGTCAGAGGCATCACTTTAATCTTCAGAAATAGTCAGATTTTAGATTTTGATTCTTTAGCGGCGATGGTCAAAAATCCTCGCGCTAATGAAACGGTCACGATTGTTGAACCGCGTAAAATAATCCGGAAAAACAACCATTTACTGACTACGGCTCAAAGCAAGATTTACAGAGCCGTAGCGAATAAAAGATGGATGAATAGAAGTACTTACGTGACGTACCCCTGGGGCTATTAATATTTTTTTTTGGTTGTTTTTGTTGTTGGGGTTTTTCAACTCCCCTTCTTTCTTTCTTTCTCTTTCTCAGCATGATGTCTTTGGACACATTGAGAATGTACGAGGGCGATAAAGAGGCGTCGTGGCACCAGCCCGTGCGAGAAGACGACGTGCTAAAAACCGTCAAATTGTTTACCGCTGGCGAAGCCCTTCGTATTTACAAAGCCCTGCTGAAAGAAACCGAGGGGAAGACGGTAGTAGACTGGACGAATAACCAGTACCGTACGGAGTACGAAAGCGTAGATAAAATGCCGAAATTATTGAAAGACCTGAACGCGGTGATGGCTCCTCATTATTCTAGCAACGGCGAGCTATTTTCCAAATGCTGCGTCGTTAAATTTCATTGGAGAATCGATTCTTCCCCTTACGAAAATATGAAAGATTACGGTGGTTTAGTATTAGGCGCCAAAGCCCCTATGATTCTCCTGTATAGTTGTTTAAAAGACCCGTCTCCTAAATGGTGTAAAGCCGAATTTTCAGCCGGCGATTCGTTCTGTATCAAAAATGAGGAGCGCGGCGTAGTTGAATTCCCTAATTTGTTTAACAGACATTCCAAACCTACCATACACTTAGTGTTTTATAATTAAAAAAAAACCAACCAGAGGGTTTATTATTTTCTTTCTTTCTCTCTTTCTCAGCATGACGTCTTTGGACGCATTGAGAATGTACAAGGGCGATAAAGAGGCGTCGTGGCACCAGCCCGTGCGAGAAGACGCTGCTTTGAAGGTAGTCAAGTTATTCACGGCTGGCGACTCGCGACGTATTTACCGAGCCTTGATGAAAGAAACTGTTTGGCGACCCGCTACCGACTGCATGGCCAATGTGCACTGCACGCTTTATGGAAGTGGGGAAAGTGAAAAAATAATTCCATTGACTAAACTCTTGAATGATTTGAACGTGGTTATAAGCGAAAATATTTCTCCGGAGAACGGCCGGCTTTACCCTAAATGCTACGTGACTAAATTTAATTATCGAGTCAACGACGCCCCTTACAGAAATCATAAAAAAAAATATGCGGGGTTAATTTTAGGCACTAAAGCCCCGATCGTAGTTATTTACACTCGCAAAGATGAGCCACCGTTACCTCTCAAACGATATAAAGTTGAATTGGGCGCCGGTGATATTTTTTCTTTCGATAAAAAAGTTTGCGACCCAGTAATAGAGTTTTGTAACTTGGTCAACTCGCAACCTACTATACACGTGACATTCTTCCAGTAGTAGTAGTAATAGTAAAAAAAAACATGAATGAATGAAAGAGAGGCAGCCTGCCTTGCGCCGCGAGGTAGGTTGTCCCGCCGCTGCCCGCCGCAGGTTGTCCCGCCGCCCGCCCGGGGGCCCGGTCCTAGAGAGGAGGCCTCCCTCCGCCGCTGCCCCGGCCCTAGAGAGAGAGGGAAGGGGGTAGAGGGGAGGGGGACTAGAAGGGAAATATATATATATATAAACATTACGGTTGAAGAGTCTAAGTCATTCGCTCCGTGACAGTAATGGATGATCGATCACGATCACGTTCGATCTCGACAACTTCTAGTTTCGTGGCCGACCCTAAATACGAAATTTGTAAAAGTATAATCTTGCTGCTCATTTTATTTTTAAACTGTATCGTGTGGGCGTACAGACTGCCTTACTGTCATATCGCCGTCAATAACGCCAGCAGCAGCGCCGAGTCGGTATGGGTGAGCATTTAATTACCGATTTCGCCCAGTTTCACGCGCCTTTTAACTGCGTCGTGGCTGGACCTACGGGAAGTGGGAAAACGAGCTGGGTGCTGAAATTTATCGATAACTCGGCCGCTATGGTAGACGAAGAAATTAAAGAAATACATTGGCATTTTTCTAGTTACCAGAGTTGGATGGACCGATATAAAGATAAGATTAAATTTCGTAGAGGGTTGCCTACTGATATCGCTAGCTACGATCCTAATATTCATAAAATATTAATTTTGGATGACTTAATGGGTGCCGTGGCTACATCTAGCGCCGATATCGCCGAACTGTTCACTAGACACGGCCATCACAATAACTTTTCAATTTTTTATTTGACTCAGAATTTATTCTCTCAAGGAAAAAACCAGCGCGACATCGCTTTAAACGCTCAATATCTAGTACTGTTGAGAAATTTGAGAGATAAAAGACAAATAATGACGTTTGCCTCGCAGGCCTACCCGTCCAAAACTAAACAATTCATGGCCGCTTACGACGACGCCATCAACAGGCAGAAATTCGGATATTTACTGGTCGACATGCACTCTAAATCCGACGACGCGACTCGGCTACGAACCCATATATTCCCCGGAGAAACTACTTTAGTTTATTCGACGTGAAGTTCTCGATGAAGAACGTCAGAAAGCATAGACCGCTCCTTGAAGCGTTATGTAAACTCAGCAGTCAACAACGCAAGAATTTATTGCGTCACGCCGACAATTCGCAAGTGAACTGTATTTCAGAAATTGCCTTAAACTTGTTGAATAATAGACTTAAAGTCTCGCCTTCTACGCGGTGTAAATTGAAAAAATATAAGAAGCAAATCCGACTTTTGGGTAACCGTCAAGCTTCGCTCAAATCCAGAAAAACAGTTTTGGTGCAAAAAGGAGGATTAATACTACCTTGGCTCATTCCTACGGCCCTGTCGGTACTAGGAGGTATATTTGGAGGAAGTAATAAATAGAATGAGTTCTCTACTCAATAGAATTTATTTAGTCCCCGAAGACGTTTATAAAAATTATAGCCCAACAACAACAACAACAGCATCCGCACCGCCGGCGGCCAGCAGTCAACCCCACGGATTTCTCCACCTACCGGAAGGAGGGTTATACGCTAAATTAACCGAGATTCAGGCCAGAATAGACGCTCTTTTAAAAACCGAAAATCTTCCCCTAGATTTTAAGGCAAAGTATATAGGTCAGCTCGAGCAAGAAAGAGATCGGTTTATTGATCAATTTAGACTGTCGGCAGCAACCGCCGTTCCTTCGCCAACAACCGGTCTTACCCCGACTACAAAAAAGCATTCTCTTCTCCCCCCTCTTTCGCCCGGTCCCCCGACCTTGTCTCTGGCGGGCACACCTCCTACAGCGGGGGAAACCAGAAGGAAAGAAGATATCGTGGAACACGAGCGAATTAACCTACCACGCCTCGCTAAGCAACGAGGCAATAAACGTAGAAAACGCCTCGACTCAGTCTGGGATTTTTTCGAGGAGTAAAAACAAAAAAAAATGGACGCTTATTTAACTAAGTTGTACCACGACAGTTTGGGGGAAGCCAGCAGCTGCTACGCGTCAGCGACCAAGTTACATTCACGGGCTAGAAAAGACGGTAAATCTTATACTTTAGCCGACATTAAAGACTGGCTTTTACGTCAGGATGCGTACACTATAACCAAACCGACGAGGTATAAATTTAAAAGGAATAAAATTATAGTGGGTGGGTTGGGTAGTTTTTTAGAATGTGACTTATCGGACATGGTATCTTTAAGACCCCATAATAAACCGTATAGATTCATTCTAACTTGTTTGGAGGGACTGAGCCGTAAAGCTTGGGTGGAAGTGTTGCGTACTAAAACGGGGCAAGAAATGGTCGAAGCGTTTAAGAAAATATTTAAACGCATGGACCATAAAGTAATGAACATCAGCAGCGATAAAGGGATGGAATTTAGAGGGAAAGAGGTCCAGGATTATTTTAAGGAAGAAGGTATTAATTTTTTTACTACCGAAAATGAAGATATAAAAAATAGTAAGATAGAAAGATGGCAAAGGGAACTTAAATCTAGATTGCATCGTTTCTTTTTATCTAAAGGCACTTACGAATACGTGCCGGTCATTCAAAAATTTGTCGATTCTTACAACAAGACGCGTCATTCCGTCACTGGTATGGCTCCCGATGATGTCACACTAGCAAACCATACGCGATTGTGGCGTAAATTGTTCGGTGACGATTTAAAGCGGCTAGGACGGGCTTTGACTAAAAAGAAAAGACGGGAGGTTCCTTTAAAAGTAGGCGATAAAGTACGAATCTCTATATCTAAAGGGAAATTTGATAAAGCTTACAGAGGTTTATGGTCGCGGGAAATATTTTTCGTAACTCACGTTTTAATACCACGTGGCGATTCGGGCTAAGTTACTGTCAGACTTAAAGACTATAACGGGGAGGAAATTAAAGGCCGCTTTTATTTATTCGAAGTAGCTAAAGTGCTTAAAAAGGACGGCGAGGACTATCATCGCGTAGACAAAGTGCTGAGAAGCAAAGGTGTCGGACGCAACAAAAAGTATCTAGTGTCTTTCAAAGGATACGATAAAAGTCACAACCGTTGGATCCCGGCTAAAGATTTGAAAAAATTGTAAACATAATGGAGGGCGATAGTTTCTATATGACTTTACCCGCGAAAGCTAGTTTAGATCTTTTTCCTACAAATTCACTTAACGATTACACTACGAAATTAGCTCAAAGAATAAACCTTTCCGCTAGTGGCTGGGAGGTCGGACTGGCCGAATTTCAATACTCGAGAAACTGGGCTAACGTACCATCCGGTAGTGGCCTAACTCTAAAATGTGGAACCCGTACTTACGTTAAATTTCCCAGGTACAATTACCAAGAATTTGATATACCAGAACCCGTTAAATTCGAGATTCTTAATCAACATAAAGCGGTGGGTGGGGAAACCACATTGACTGTGGAACCCGAGTTGGATTTAGTTTTCAATAAGGATTTTGTGTTTTTCACCTGCCAAATAGATAAAGTTTTAACTTTTTTAAATAAGACTATCGAAAATGAATTGGGAATGCCTTCCATCACTTTCAGTTACGATCAAGTAGGTAGGCGTGTTGAAATTGCGCATAGACTACCTCCAGATGCTAGGTTATGTTTGTCCTACAGTCTCGCTAGGTTTTTAGGTTGGGACAGATCGGATAAGTTGCTGAAAGAGAGCTATTACGACGATGTAAAAGACCATACTAGGGCTACGGCTGAAAGTATTCTCCAACAATTCAACGACGGGAGTTGGTGGGTGTCTTACGTGACTTTTGTATCTACCATCAACGTTTCTTTAACTCCCGGTTACTACAAAACGGGGCATGAAATCGCGAATGCATTGAACCGGGTCATGAGAGAAAGAGTACGCGCCGTTAAATATCCTAAGTTCGAATACGGGGAAGTCGGAGATGTAATGTCCATACGGTTTCAGGCCATTATTTTATCGCCGGATAAAGAGACTACTCCTCTGGAAGTACTAAGCGTGAGTGTTAACAAGGTTTTGTCGAGTAGAATGGGATTTAGAGCCGATCATTTTTTTAATAAATCAGTTGCGTCGCAAATAAAACTTAACTTGGTCGGAGGGTTCGATTCACTTTATATTTACAATGTCATAGTGGCGGAGACTCTAGTTGGGGACGTTCTGGCTCCCTTGTTGCGAGTGGTTAGAATCGGAGAAGGGGATATGACGAACGTAATATTTACTAAACCTTACTACAAACCACTCGCGCATCTTAATTTCGAAACCATTCGGGTCTATATAATGTCGGACATGGGAGTGGCCATTCCATTTAACTCGGGAGAAGTTAGCCTGACACTACACTTTAGACGGCGTCCTTAAGAAAAAAAAATATGCGAACCCCTTACCACGGATTAGATCCTCGCGTATGCGTGCAACACTATTGCCCTGGCCAGAGGGGAGGGGCCCCTTATTTTGCCGGGGGACGAATACAAAGAGGGGCGGGGTTCGGGGATTTCTTGACCGGTATCTTTCGCTCGGCCGTCCCTTTTCTAAAAAGAGGTTTAATGGGGATAGGGCGATACGCTCTAAGATCTGGAGGAAGGATGCTGGATGATGTCGAGTCTGGGCAATCTATTAAAGAAGCTGCTCGGACGCGCTGGCGGGCCGCTAAAAGCGACGCTGTAGCGGCTGCTACGGGCGGTCAAATGGGAACGGGTCGCAAAAGGAAGAAGAAATGTTGCCAGTCCGGAAGTGGGAAGAAAAAACTACGGCGCCTACAACCTTCCAAAAAAAGAAGAAACAAACCTAGAAGAAAGGCGGACTTTTTCGATTAAATAAAAAAAAGTATATAGGCCCATACCGTACTACGTCACCTTTCATTCCTCGTCATCATGTCGTTGAAACCAGACAGAGATTCCGTCCCATGCACCAAGGAAGAACTAGAGCTCTTTACGACACCTCCCGTACAAGTGACCGTAAATGATGACACCTTAGTCGAATATCATCCTTTAGCTACATTAAGTGACGGCGCTCCTATCGAATTCGTGGTTCCCGGAGCTGCCGACTGTCTCTTGGATTTGAGTCAGTCTTTTTTACACGTACAATGTAAAATAGTCAAAGGCATATCGACGACTTTAACGGACACCGAAAAAGTCGGCCCTGTAAATCTACTTCTGCATTCTCTTTTTTCACAATGCGATTGTACATTAAATGGAAAACAAGTGTCTAATAGCGATAATGGTTATGCCTTTCGCTCTTATTTAGAGACTTTACTGACCCACGGCTCCGATGCTAAAGGTGGTCACCTCTCCAGTCAACTATGGCAAACCGATACTGCCGGTAATTTCGATATTGGAAATCCTGGAGGAAACAACGTTGGTCTTAAAGAACGTACCAAACGTATAAAAGCTAGCAGAATTATAGACTTGTACGGTCGCCCTCACTGCGACCTGTTTCAACAAGACAGACTTTTGTTAAACAATGTAGATTTACGTCTCAAATTAATCCGTAGTAAAGACGCATTCTGTTTAATGAGCAGCGAGACCAACCCGAGCTACCGCGTAAACATCACTAAGGCAACCTTGTTCGTCCGCCGCGTCACACCGTCGCCGGCAGTGTTGGTCGGGTTCAGCCAGGCTTTAAAAGACGGTTCCGCAAAGTACCCCGTCCGACGTGTGGAAATTAAGACTTTTACTATACCTCAAGGCAGTCTACAAGGGAACCTCGACAATGCCATTCTAGGAAACATGCCTTCGTTTTGTCTTCTCGGCCTGGTTTCGAATAGCGCCTACAACGGCAGTTATACCAAAAACCCTTACAACTTTGCCCACTACGACGTTAATTATCTCGCTTTGCAAGCCGATGGAAAAACTATTCCTCTATTCCTTACAAACCGGACTATACAAATTCTTCATACGTCCGAAATTATTACTCACTTTTTCAAGATACTAACAAACTGGTTTCGGGCTCGCCTCCACTCATCCCATATGGCGATTACCCCAAAGGCAATGTGTTGTACGCCTTTGACTTAACTGCCGATAAAAGCCAAGGAGAGTGTCACTATAACCTTATTCGTCAAGGTTCTCTCCGCATCGACATTAGTTTCAAAGAAGTCCTGCCGGAAACTATCAATTTAGTGCTTTACATGGTGCATCAATCCGTGCTTGAAATCGATCAATCTAGAAACATTCTATACGAACACTAAAAAAACAATGCAAACCGATCAATTGCGCTCCGCAGCTAGCCGCCACAAGAAACTCGGGCCTTTATTCGGAGATGTCTACGCTTCCGATCAACTACCTAGAACAGCCACCCATTCGGCCTACATCGTTAATTTGGACCCCTCTTCCAAACCAGGGAGTCATTGGGTCGCCATCTATTTCGACCACCTCAAGGCATCCGTTGACTACTTTGACAGCTACGGTCTGAAACCTAAAAACATACACATCCTGCGTTTCCTCGGTAGAAATTCTACCTTCAAACATTATAATCTACACACTTATCAAGGACCATGTAGTACGGTATGCGGCCAGTACTGTCTTTATTTTCTGTACCATAGAGCTAATGGTCTCCCCATGACACGTATCCAACAACATTTTCATCCCATGACGAAGGACTTTAACGATCGCCGCGTTGTTCGCTTCGTAAAAAAACATTTCAAAATTATTACACCTACGCCTTTCGAGAATAAAGAGTGCATTCAGTGCTGTAAGCCACTATTATAATTATTGACTGTGGGAGAGAGAAAGAAAAATGCGTTACTGTTGGTTTTTTTTTCAAGGGGTCTTAAACCCTCTTAAATGAAAATGTACAGGTCTTAAACCTTTCTTACGATTGCTAAGGGTCTTAACACCCTCTTAAATGAAATGTATAGGTCTTACACCTTTTTTTTTACAATGTGTGATTATTAGGGCTTAACACCCTGCTATTTCTCATGGTGTTGGTTTTTTTTTCTTCATGTTGTAGAATAGGAGTCTTAAACTCGAACTTTTTTTGTTAGGAGTCCTAAACTCAATTACATATTTTGTTCATTTTCCTAGTTCAACCTACATTGTATTATTTTTTTTTCATGTTGTAGAATAGGAGTCTTAAACTCGGCCTTTTCTGTTTTTTGTTAGTAGAGTCTGTATTTCATATAATAAAATGTTACTTCACGCATCTGCGTGGGGGTTTTGGATTTTAGTAACCTTGTGTCCGTCTTTATTTATTTTTGTTTCATTCCTCGTCCATACATGTTCTTTTTTGGCCATATCCTTTATTAACGACTACGATAATCAAACACCTAGTTTTCTACTCGAAACCTAGGCACTGAACATAATATTGTTTTCGACTACGCGGCATCTTTGTCATGCGATTAGAACCGACGAAAAACCGTCGGAACCCTCGAACGGCTAGCGTTTGGGCATTCCAAATTTGGGTGATGAACACGACACGTCAATGGATGACATATCCCTTACATGTCGCAGCGGATTACGGGCCTCCTGGTGGTATCACCCGGGTGTCGTCTGGAAGAGTGCGACATTGGAGCGAGTCGTATTACATTTTTATCCTTTTACGACTCGCTCCAATGATGCCCCCCTTCCACACGGTAGCTAGACCGTAGACGCGCAATATGGCCTCTCGATATCGTTACTTTACATGTCTCGTTTCTTATTTTTACGTGTATTGGGGCTTATCCCCTCCCGCCGGACGCTCCCGGGGATTCCCTTAAGCCGCCAGTTCTCCCTTCAGAGAACTGCCGGTGAACTTTTAGTTTTTATTTTCCTAGCTGTTATCACTCCGTTTCCCCCAGTCTCCATCCACGTCCTTAAATTCTCAGTCTGAACTACGTTCCGACTTTCGAATTGAAGGCACTATTCCACCTAGCGTCGCTCCGTTATAGCCTATATTTTTTTACACATTTTGTATTTCTTACATGACTAATCTCGTGTTTTTTTTTTTTAGGTGAAGTCTACTCACACCTCTACCCTACCCTAGCCTAACCTAACCTACCCTTACCCTACACTTCCTACACACAACTACCGACGACTAGATGAAGGATGCTTCCATCAGGTGGTATTATGTACAACATCTTGTTTTTTGCTTTCTAACACTTTTTTTTTTACCTTTACAGCCCGAAAAAAAGAAGGTTCCATACTACGACTATACTTAAGGTAACCACCAATACATACACTTCTGACTTTTTGATGTTTTATATTCTAGTATTTTTACAGTTTTTTTCTTACCTTTTACAGCTCTTTCTCCGGGATGCTCGAAGACCTCCCACATCTGGCTCGCTTCTCCTACTACTTTTTCCAAGGGTTTTTTTTTTTTTATGCCTTTAATAAAAACCGTTGTCTATTCATACCCTGTAATATGTATGTATACATCCTCTTCTAGATTTTATTAAAACTTCATTAAAACATATCCATTCTATCACTTTTACCCATGCATGCACACAAACACACATGCCATGGTTTTTTGCCCACTACCTACCAACCAGCCGGGATGTAGGCTCAACTGTCCCGGTCAAGCAACACGCATCGACGGCTCTTTGCCCACTACCTACTAGCCGCCCGGGATAAGGTAAATTATCCCAGTCAACCAACGCACATCGACGGCTAGGGGTTTGAGGGCTACTGCAGGCACGGCTAGGGGCATCAGGGCTACTGCAGACACCCCAGATGCACGCTCCACCCCTCCCAAGGATTCAAATGTGCTACCGAAAAAGCATGGGACTCTGTTAGGCTGTAGCACAATATAACTAGGACGAGTGCACATTACTACTAACATTGCTAAAATATTGCAAGATATGCACGGTAAATACTAAAAACTAAGCTCCCAGATTGGGGTTTGTCAACACTTAAAATTTTTTTTAAAAATACACTATTCTTCTTTCATTTTCCTTGCCTCAGGAAATCACGGTAATGGACGCCTTAAAAAAATGCTAAGATCTTCGTTTTTAAGTTTTTAGTAGGTGCGTCGTAAAAATTTTGAAAGGTCACTTTTACGGATCGCTCGTTTAAAAGATGACAGTATTCGGTAAGGAATTCCAGCAGTCAACAACCCTATTAGCAAAGAAGAACTTCCTACAATCGGTCCTGGAAGATTGCTTTTGCAATTTCAGATGGTGCCCACGAGTATGGGTAGTTAGAGATAATTACCGAGGGTACATGGATGTTCGTTAGGTACATGGAGCGACGTAGTGTTATGTCGACTTAATTTTACGACGACATTCGTTGATTCGCATCAACAACCTCCATGTAACCCTGCTACGTCGCGTTAGTGGCGAGCTTGTAGCGAATTAGTTAAACCACCTCTTTATGTCGATATAAGGAAAGTTAGTGCGACATTGGACCTCCATGTACCCACTTAATCCGTTCTCTGGCTTGACCTAGATCTAGTAGTTCGCTATGATTGGATGAAACAGCTGACGCTAAAACGTCATTTTGGCGCCAATTCAACACCTTTTCAGTAGAGGTGGGCGCGGGTCGGGTAAACCGCGGTTCGATGCGGTTCGGGTCGGTTCAGGGTCGTGTCGGTTCCAAAAAAAATAATTTGTGCGGTTTGCGGGCAGCTGTGGGTCTGAAAAATAAAAACAAAACAACGTGCGGTTTCGGGTAAACCGTGGGTTAACCGCAGCTAAAATAAATAACCGCCGATAACCACGTGTCATAGAAAATGCAAAACAATCGTGGCTATTGGGTTTTTTTCCATGCTTCCCTTCACCATGACGGCAAGGCCAATTGAGGTAGAAAATGCAAGACCCGAAACCGAAACTTCAGTGCGCCGTCAATAGCAAATTAACCGTACAAACGGCAAACGCACGATTGAAGAGGAGGAAGGGACGCACGCTGGCATGACGTTTTAAAACTTATTTTTAACTAACTAAAAAAAAAATCTTTGAAGAACAAAAAATAATAATCAACTCAAGAACAAGAACGGCGTTTGTTGATTTATAACAATGGCTTCGTGTGGCTTTCTTTTGTTTCCACCATTTTTTTTTTTTTTTCGTAATCTATGTCTTCGTAGATTTGTATTTAGCGGTTAACCGCGGGTAAACCGCGTTCGGGTCGGGTCGGGTCTTATTACAGCACACATTTGCGATTTCGGGTCGGTTCGGTTGTCAGTTCAGACATTGCGGTTCCCTGCGGGTCGGTTCCAGTTTCTGTACATGTGGGTAATTTCGGTTCCCAAAAATTGGAACCTCAATCCCCCCCCCCAAAAAAAAAAAAATTGGACCCGTGCCCACCTGTACTTTTCAGTAAATTCGTAAACATGAAGAAGCTTTTGACAGTTAGATGGCAAAAGGCAACGAAATTTTGAGATATTAAAAAACTAATACGAGGCAAAACCTGGAACAGGTACGCAGACGGTGGAAATTATTGATGGGGAGCGTATTTACATGTTTTTCTGGACCGCTTATTCATTTATTTTTGGCCTTGGTCCCCGGCAACAAATTCCAGTGCTGTGGTCCATACTTTTACCTAAAGGTGGCCGCGGTTCGGTGCGGTTCGGGTTGGTTCCGGGTCGGGTCGGTTCCAGAAAAATTATTACTGCAGTCTGCGGGCAGCTGCGGTTCTAAAAAATAAAATTACGTGCGGTTTCGGGTAAACCGCGGGTGAACCGCAGCTAAAATAAATAACCGCTGATAACCGCGTGTCATAGAAAATACGAAACTATCGTGGCTATTATTTGCTTTTTTCCTTGATGCACCTCGATTCACCTTCACAACTAGGTGAACGCAAGGCCAATTGAGGAAAATGAAGACCCGAAACCGAAGCGTTAGTGCGCCGTCAATAGCAAATCAAACCGTACAAACGGCAAATGCACGCTTGAGGAAGAGGAAGAAACAAATGCTGTCAAGATTTTTTAAAACTTATTCTTATCTAACTAAAAAAAAAAATACTTTGACGAACAAAAAATAATAATCAACCGAGAACGGCGTTTGTTGAATTATAACAATGTCTTCGTGTGGCTTTCTTTTGTTTTCAACATTTTTTTTTCGTAATCAATGTCTTTATTAGATTTTTATTTAGCGGTTAACCGCGGGTAAACTGCGTTTTATTATAGCACACATTTGCGGTTTCGGGTCGGCTCGGTTGTCAGTTCAGACGTTGCGGTTCCCTGCGGCTCGGTTCCAGTTTCTGTAAATGCGGGCAATTTCGGTTCCCAAAAGGACCCGCGCCCACCTCTACTTAACTAGTTTGGTATGTTTTCATCCTTTTATTTAAGGTATGTATTGTACAGCGTCAGTATACAACTGCGGGCGGGGGAAGCAGAAGCGCCAGTAAACAAAAGTCCACTACTCGTTAAGCTGGTTTTTTTTTACGGTCCAAAAAATTATTGTTTTGTTTCAATTTAGTGATTGCCACGTAACATGATAGAGTACTGATTAAATTACTGAAAATTACCTTATCAAAAATTTGTTGGCGCCAGTAAACAAAAGTTGATTACTTGTTACTTGTTTTTTTCCTGTACGAAAAACGTGTTTTTATGTTTCAATTTAGTGAAGGCCATGTAACATGATACAGTTTCGATTAAATTACACAAAATTAAATTATTACAAATTGGATGGGGGGGGGGGGGGGCGGCGCCAGTAAACAAAAGTCGATTACTAGTTAGCAATTTTTTTCCGAAAAAAACGTATTCCTATGCTTATATGTACTGATGGCATATGCCCGAAGGCAGAAAAGGATGCGACGTGCGACTATGTCGCAGATAATCTGGCACAGTCGCAGACAAAACGTGCCATTTTGACCAAATTTCTGCCGTTTCGCCAATTTTTGACCGATTTGGACATTCCAATACACCATTTTAATCGTCTCGACGAGACCTTTACGTTGGTGGAAGAGCCAGATCAATAGAATAAAGCACTGAAAAGTTATTCAGTGAAAACCAATAACTATGCACGTAACCATATGAAGATTAGCTGCAGACAATTTTTCCCTGATTATTGTTGTCGCAGACAGTGGCAGAACATTCTGCTTTGGGGGGCATAATTTATGATAGTCATGTTGATGTAACATGATATAGAGCACCCATTAAATTATTGTTTGCTGCCACCCTCCCCGCCCCGCAACAGCCGATCAGAGCCGTCGAATTCAAACCTTCATTTTTTGTTATAAGCAAACATTAAAATTTACAGGCTGTGACGCGTTCCAAGCATAGGAGTTCAGTTGGTTTGAACAACTCTGATCCTAAATTCCAAGCAATGTGTGCATGTGCCACGTCTAGCTACGCCGCTACGCGATCTCGTTAGCAGCTCTTCCACAACGACCATGTAACCACGCTGCGCCTAAACGCAAGGTCCATGTACCCACGTCGCATTAACTTTAGAGCGCTTTTATCTTACATCGACTTAACACTACGTCGATATAGTGAAATGCTCCTACCTCCATGTACCCTCGGTAAATGAAAAACATGGTAGAAAAATCGTTAGTTGGTCTTTAACAATTTGAAAGGTGAGTGCAAGGTCATACCTGAGTCTGGCAATTCGAGTGGCTCCAGTCCCGTTCTACGAAGCCTGTCACCAGCCGATAACGAACGGAGCTCAGGTATGGAACGAGTGAAAGTACGCTGCACTGATTCCAGCAAGTCGATGTCCTTCAATAGGTGCGGTGACCAAACGGGGCTGGCATACTCCAATAGTGGTCCCACGTAGACTTTAAATGCCACACTTTTGTATTGGTGTTAGTTTTGCCAAAGCACTTGTTAACAATAAATAAACGTCGGAAGGCATCTGAAGTAATTTTAGAGCAATGCCCTGAGAACTTAAGATTGGAATTTAACAGGACACCCAAGTCATTAACTGAGTGCTTTTCCTCGATCTTGAATCCGTCAATAAAATAGTTTGGCGACCCAATATGGGCCCCGATAACCATCGAATGATATTTGGGCAACGAAAAAGGCAGTTGCCATTCCTTGTAGCACTGTGCAACATTGTTGACAACAGCAACGAGGTTTTCCCGGTCATTACATGAAATCAATTCGTTTCCAGCCTTCAGATCATCTGCAAATTTAAAGTTCAAAGTTCCAAAGTTCGTGTTGTCTTGTAGTAAGTCACCAACAAACAGAATGAAAAGAAGGGGGCTTGGCACCGAGCCCTGCGGTACACCACTTGTGGTTGGCAGCCAATCTGAGTAGGTAGAATTGACTTTAACCCTCTGTTTACGATTACAGAGGAATGCCCTAATCCAGTTCAGCATTTTGCCGTTAATACCAAGGTGGATAAGTTTAGAGATTAACTTAGAATGCACTACAGAGTCAAAGGCTCTCTGAAAATCAAAATAGATCACTTCAGATGACACACCCAGATCAACCGCCGAGGTCCACCTGTCCAATATTGACAGAAGTTTCATTGTGGTCGACCTCTGTGGCAGAAAGCCAAACTGGTTATGGTCAAGAAGATCATGGTTTTGGCAGTGTTGTAGAATGTGGTTTCGTATAATAGATTCCATAATTTTGCTAACAACAGATGTTAAAGCAATTGGTCTATAATTAGTAGGTAGGGTTGCATTTCCCTTTTTAAAAAATGGGTATAATGTTTGCCTCAGACCAAGTTTTAGGTAATTCGCCTGTACTGAAGGAAACTGTAAAAATGATCGAAAGGGCTGGCACAATTTCTGCGGCTACTTCTTTATAGAAGAAAGATGAGTAGCCGTCAGGGCCTATTGCCTTACTCGCTTTCATTTTCGCCAATGTGGCAAAAATCTCAGGAAAAGAAAAACTTAGATTATCGTTGTTGATATTGCTGGGCGAAATCTTGCCATGATGCACAGGCTCAACCTGGTTATCAATAGTCCCCAATTGGGTAAAGTTCTTGTTAAGCCCAATGGCACGCTCTAAGTCACCTGTTAAAAGGAGGTTATTTACCAAAATAGGTGGTAGGTGTCTTGTTGATCCTGTCATGACTCTATAGTGTCTAAACAAGGAGTGCATAGTTCCCTCTCGGAGAACCGATTTAGCTAATTCAGAATGCCCGGTGGTAATCAAAGTGGTATATTTCCGGCTACAGGCTTCACAGTCATTTTGTAGGTCAGTGGTTTTGCTTAGCTTTAGTAAGCGCCATAGTTTTAATTTCTGTTGCCCAACTTTGCGCATGTTTCTTGGAAGTATTTGCTTAGTGGTCGGTTTATTCCTAGGGATAATGCGACAGAAGTCAACGTTTGCAGTAAGAAGGTCAATAAAACATTCCCATAACGAATCAACTGAGTTTTTACAGTGTGAAAGACACTTGAACCAGTTGATGGATCCAATCAGATGCCTAAGTAGATCGAAGTCGATTTTATAATTTGCAGTTTTCGATCGATCCAATTTAACAATATCGCAGTTTACCTTAAAAGCGACAGAAAAATGGTCGCTAGTACCCAGTTTGTCTTCAATGCTAATGTCATAAAGAAGCCTGTATTCCTGGGTAAAAATCAAATCCAGGATGCTATTTCCCCGTGTAGGTTCATCGACATGCTGGGTCAGACCAAATGGTAGCAGAGAGGAAAGGAAGTCTTTGTGTTGCTTCCTGGAGGCACTGAGTGCAGACAAATTAACTGTGTAGAGATTGAAATCGCCCAAGACAATATTCGAGTAGGTAGGGTAGTTCCTTAATTATAAACGAGCTAATATCCGATACCACGAGATCATTATCACTGTGCGGGACCTAAGATAAAGTTAAGTTTCAGAGATGGTATGGTTACAGACATTGCTTCCGCATTTGAGATACAGACTTAAGTATCAGGTCAACATATGGCCTGTAGGCAATCATGATACCACCTGCATGTGAACCCCGATCTCTGCGTACAATTTGGTAAGGCAGGTGACGAGCAATCATTGGATCGGTGTACGTAGAGTTAAGCCATGTTTCGGTGATGAAAAATACATCCGTCATCAGATCAGCTATAAGGTCGTAGAAGAAAGGAAGATTTTTTGGAATACTTCTTGCGTTAATTAATTTGCAAGTGAGTTTGTTGGATGGGGGAGGGGAAGTTTGTAAAACTTGGTGATCAAAAGTTGCACCCGCTGCTGCATTTAAGTAGGAAAAGGGCTACACCTATCCAAAACTTTATAAATTTCCATAATCAGGTAATCTTTTCCCTCTGTAGTTAGGTGACCCCCGTCCCTGTCCATGAAGGATCGATTATGCCAGATTTGATCATCAATACAAACAAAGCTGATATTTTCAGCAACACAAAGGTTTCTTAAAAGAGTGTTTGTATGTGCCACTATTCTGTCATCATCTGGGTTTTGGCTAAAAAAAACTTTGGCGGTAGTGCAATTATCGCAATATTTGATACAAATTTTCTGTTACGGATTAGATCAATCATGCACTTTGTCTGGAGAACGATTCTATTTGGATTATCACTTGGAATATTGTTAGATCCTGTATACAGGGTAAATGTCGCTTCTTGCTTAATGGAATCGATAATCGACGGTAACTTGGCCAAGATCTCATCCAATCTACTTCCTGGCCATGTCCAGGTCTTTGAGAGCTGGTGTCCTCCCAGGCAGATGCTCCTGGCGTGTGAATCACCAACCAAGATGATAGGAGTTGCCTGGAGGGAGGTTGGCTGCACTACGCAGGTCTTCTCAATAGCAGTCGGCGAGGGCCTTGTGTCTGTCACAGGTGCACTTGCAAGCCTATAATTTGTAGTGTCACGTGGTGTTACACATGTAGTCTTCGACTTTTCCTTTATTCTGCTGCTATCGGCATTATCCCGAACATTATGTTTATCGTTTTGATGGTTGCATAATTTCCATACATGATGGTTTGGGGTATGCTGACCATTAGGACTGGCGGTTAAGTTCATCGAAGTATATCCAGTTTTGGTTGTGGCTGGTTTTGACTGGTGTGCAGATTTGGTGTTCAAACTGTTTCCTGTGACTGTTGGTGTGGAGGTTCCACGTGAAAGGTCCTTACTGATGCGATTAATTGCTGTTTGTTTTCTGTTTACGATAGTATTAGGCCCTGGATGGGGATCGGCCCTGTCAACGTGTGATGAACAAATCTGGAATTTTCAATCGCAGTCACTCGAACATACAGAAGTAATCGTAAGGTTGTTTCGTTGTCCACTGTTGACCTGTATAGAACTCTTTGTAGAGTCCATTTGGTTCTTTTTTATGGGATTGGCGATAGATTGGAAGCATGAAATCATCTCACTTCGCAATGTTGCGAGAGATGTATCGATGTGTGCCTTAATATCTGTAGTTGCAGTCTCAATTTGGTGTTGCAAGACTGCTTCGGTCTTTGTTTTCCAGGTTTCCATCTCCTCTTTCTGGAAACTGGAGTTGTGGTTTGAAGTATTACCATAAGAAATACTTCTCAGCACAGAAGCAAGTTTACAGTTTATTGCTGCACGGTCAACATCTTTTTCGAGGGATTGACATTCCAATCTTGCAACTATACTATTTGTGACAGCTAGAAGATCCGGTAGCATTTTCTCCTCACCCGAGGTTGCACAATTTGTTGGGGTAAAAGGCACATACAGAGGTCCCCTTGGGGTCGATGCAGAGTCATAGTACAGTGTTTTGCGTCTTTGCCTAGTGTTCTTATTTGTTGCATCGCAGCAAGTCGAAACACTGTCTGAAACGTCCAAGGCAAAATCCTCAAGAGTGGCCATCAGGATTTTATAGCCAAAAAAAATTTTCTATACTAAAGATGGAGCAGAAAACAAAATTTCACTTAAGGAAAGAGTGGTCAAAATACCCAAGCCGAACAACAGCCAAAGGGAAGAATAAAAAAGAAAATTTGCTCAGGAGCTGGTCTTGAACCGGCACAGTTAGAGTCAATTACCCAATACAAAAAAGCAAGATGGCAGTCTCCACAGTTCAGTAGTAAACACAATCTTGAGACACAGTTTTCAAAGTTCTGGCACAGTCCTCACAGCAATGGATGGGCTCAAAATGTGCACAAGACATTCATGAACAGCTCCAACTCACCCTAACTGTTTATCCCAGTCCAGGAACACCCAAGACACTGGCATAATACTGAGCACCAAACTGAGTAGCCTGTTTTTTTTTTTTTAGCCTATTTAAGGCTAAATAGGTAATTTGTATTCGAAATATCCCAAATGCAACTCCAACAGTCGTTCCATCAGCAAGCTGCACGTGCCTCATTGTTGAATGTCGGCTGTTAGCATTGCCAGCCGTAGTCCTACTGACAACACTACTGGACCAGGCGCCTACTACGTGGCGCAACAACTGTGGACCATCCGCACAGCAGGAAGAGGTGATATTCCGAAACTAACAATCAACTTCGAAAAATTCGTTTCAACAATGGTCCAAAGGGGTTTTTGAGCATTTTTCGAGGGAAAAAATTTAACTAGAACTACGAAAATACACCTACGCGAAATCCGGATTAATTTCCTGTCTTTTGACACCTTTCTCATATTTTTAGGCTTCCTACTTCAAGAGGAGAAGAGGTACATATATATATATATATATATACCGACCGTAAGTTTTGAATGGTTTAGATGATAGCCGCATTTTATACGCTTAAGCGTTTTTTAATACTAATATATGTTATTTTTTTTGTCCCAGCAAGAATAACAGCAAAAGAATACTGTATTCACCTAACAAAAACTGTTGTAAGAGTTCTAGACTTTTTAATAGTAGGTCTACATATTGAAAATCGGATCTCTGTTTCGATCTCTAGGTGAGTGCAGAATTTCCCCAACAAGCACAACAACAACAAGAATATTGTAGTCACATGAAAATAGCATTCAAAAGCCCCATAGGCGTTCTGCACACCTATGTTTTAGCTTTAATACTAGAGCATCGGTTCATTGGTTCACTGGACAGACAACCAGAAAAGTAGGACAGTTTGTCGTTCGCCGTACACACACACTCAGTAATGCGGCACAGGGAGTAACTTCACCTCTAGCGCCAAAATGGACTGGGCCATTTGTTATTTTGGCACAAAGATCCGAAAAAACATTCATGCTACGTGACGTTCGAGATGGGAGAGAAATCGGCCCTTTCAACATTTCACAGCTCAAGCCTTACTTTTTTCCGAAGCGCATACCACTACCAGTTGTGCCCACACCCTCAAAAAAGAAAGCTATTCCTAGGACACGAGAAATGGAATCAGTAAACCGCTACAAACCCGCTCATTTGTACACCCCCCCAACCCCCCACCCCCCCCCCCCGGGGGGGACCCAAAAAAGTTCTGATTTTCCGTTTTTTTTTCTGTGTTAACGCACCTAGGTTGGTCTAAAGCCTACAGACCAAGAAAATCGCAAAATTTTTATGCAATAATGCTGGATGGGTATGGATTACCATGCAATCGTATATTACCAGAGGCCAGGGAATTATTATTGCGGACTTGACATGCTAAAATGTAGTCTAGAACAGTCTATATCACGGCGTGGGGGTCAGACACAGAATTCATGCACAAATACAGATTTAAACGTATTTTCGTCCAAAATCCGCCTTTTTGCAACAAATTTGGGGGGGGGGGGGAAACGGAGGTTCCTCCTCTCCTTTAATCCAAAGCGATTTTTAGGATAGAGAACAGGAGAAAAGGGCGATGGTCAATTTCACCTGATCTTAAGAAAAGAAAAACGGTGGAGTGGGGAAATTGGACGTAGGTCAAATTTTCTCAAGTTTATAAACTCCACAACCTTTTTTTTTTACTTCCAAACGCACACGCTACAATTTGTTTGCAATAAAGGCATAGTTAACAACATAAATTTCAATTACCTGACTTTTGAGTCTGCTGCAATCCGGCTTGTGGCAAATCGGAAGTCGAAATAAAAGTGTTGTTGCTATTCGTGAATTGGAGACGATCGATGCATACGTAACTTCCGGCTGTTTAAAAAACGCATCTGCTGGTCAGATACACAGGAACACAGGATGGAAATGACGTAATGGCGGACTTGTGGGAGAACGGCACTCCGACCAGGCATAAATACCGGTTCAAACCGCGTCCAAAATCACACGCTGCAGTGGCAGTCCGGCAACAACTTCTGACAGTAGAGAAGAGGTGTGCTTCCAAGTTAATTCAAACCAAAGGTTTGGCGACGGAATAAAAAAAGAAGGGAAGGAGGAAAACCTGGAGAAGATCGTTTTTTTTTCAATCTATCAACTGCTTTGAAGGGAAACACGGAAGATGGCATCTGGAGGATAGGCACCAGCCTATGGCTATCTAGAGGCAAAAGGCATCAACATTCGGCAGACAGAGGTAGCTACAGCAACAAGCGTCCAAGGATGGCAGACAAGTTCACGCAGACATCGATAACACGTACCCAACATGTTGTGGCCCTAGTCTGGACAGGGCCCCTGGGCAGGAAATGCTTCTTTTTAAGATCAACGACCACCAAATCCACGGATCATTGGGTGAACGAGTTGAAAAGCTACAAACTGTAGTTGGGCAAGGTTGGACATGTCGGCTACCATTGTGAAACATCAATTCAGCAACGACCTGCCTGAACCAATGGTTAACCCGTGGGGAGTCCCTTTCGTTGAGGTGAAGAAAATGGCGTCCACCGAGGGCATGGCCGAGGCCAGCACCGGTGAAGGTATGGGACAAACCATGGGAACACCAGAGGCTCAACCTTCAACAAGCAAGGCAGCAGAGGAGTTGGAAGCCCGTATTTTGGAGTTGGCAGTAGTAAGTGAGTGTGAGCAGGAGGGCAATTCCTACTGTGTGCAGAGGACTTGATGGACGTGGAAAGCTCATTTGAGGAGGACCCTGCTAAAAAGGACATGTAAGTATTCATACTGGAGAGAAACCGTTAAAATGCGTAGTGTGTGTGGTAAGTCAGGAAAAGGAAAATGGTGAGATACTTACCTTATAACTTACCCTGTGAAGTGAAGCCTTTGTGTGTGAATAACTTCGAACTTTGGTAAATTCAGTGAACTTTTAAAGTCATGTGGAAGTGAGAAGCCTGTTAAGTGAATAATGAACTTTTTTTTACCTTCGCAGAAATCTTATCTCATACTGGTGTAAAGCAATTTAAGTGTGAATTTTTGTTTTATTTAGCTTTTGAGACTGGGCATTCAATCAGGTCCCAGGAAGCAAACTTTATTTGTGAATCGCTTATGATTTCTTTTAGCTTTGAAAAAGCTTTTTGAGACTTGGCGTTCAGATCCAAGTAGGGATTTAATGCTAGGATATGTATTGTATAACGTTTTTTATTATTTTTTGCTTACAAAAATAAATGACTTGAACTAACTTTATAAACCTTATTGCAGGCTTAGAGGGTACTGAGTAATACATAAGGTAGGTCTCCCTTTGCCTTAAGCAAAAACTTGGGGGGGGGAGATGTAACACGCTGGGGGGGGGAGATGTAACACGCTATTTACGAATAGCAGGGCGCACCTTGTGTGAATGCACACGGTGCACCTTGCAGTTACATACGCTGCTTGGCGTCCTGTCATCTTCCGTCTACACCGGAACTTGGCCGAACGCCAACAGCCGGGAACGAGGCTACTCTATTGTTCAAACCAGTGAGAGCCGGCTCCAACCTGTTAGCGGTTACGCAACGTAATGCCTCAGACGACTACTTTTGTTCTGGCCCGCATATAAATACGAGGGCCTGGACCATGGGAAGCCACTTGGTGTGGGGCAGACAACTCGAAAGGTTGTCTCCCTGGACTCAGCACAGGATAAGACCAAGCTCCTAAACTTGTGTTTTATGCCTAATATGTGTTCTCAGTGCATAGTCCCCCTAGCTATGCAGTAAGGAGTAAAGTGGCTTTAAGATTATTCTTGATTTCAATCGTCTACTCCCTGAGTACGTCACAACTTGCCCACATGAACCGCTGAATAGCATTAACAAATTCGCAACCCTCTGTGTACAAAAGGAACAATCAATCATGATGAAGGACTCTCACAGCAGAGGCTTAAGAGGGAATACAAACAAAAGTTCGTCGACTTGGATTTTTCCTGGCGCAACACTCGAATTTTATCATCTAAATTCACTTTGATCGTCCAGAAATTAGACCAGGAAGCATCCTTTATCATATGTGGTGGTACAAAGAACATCATCGTTGATTCTCCAGAATCGTGGAAAAACTTACGAGACTCGGGGAGCACATTCAAGACCTTAGACAGGGATCAAGAATCTCCTTTGTTGGATTGTTCCCTCGACTTGGACCACTCCATCGTGAACCTGGCAGTGACATTGTTCTAACAAACAAGCTACTACGTCAACAGTGCGTTTTTCTCAATAGACAGCGAACTGTGTGTGGACCACATTATGTTTTCTAGAGACGGCCTACATCTAACCAGAAAGGAAAACATGGGCTTCAACATATACTCCATATAGTACAGTTTAATCAGGAAAACGAAAATTCTTAAGTGGGAACTCAGGCCATTCATCCCATGTTCCATTTATTACATGCAAAATTTCTACCTCCGTTGTATTTTGATCAATGCTTGCAGTCTTATATGTAACATGGGGAGCTTCCGGGCAACACTGGCTACTAATAGCTATGACATTCTGTTCATGGTGGAAACATAGTTAAATGAAAGCATCACAGATTCTAAGGTCACAGGAAATTCTATGATCTCGAGCAGGTGGCATATTGGTTGTTTATCGCTGAAGTTTAAACATGATAAGTGTTCGGGCCTCTGAACACACTGAAGCAATTTGTTTATTAATGCCTTTACATAAATTGAGTATTATACTCTTCTATATTTCAAACTTTTATGGAAAAATGCGAAAAAACTACTATGTAAATCATATGTTCAACAACCTCCCTGATAACTTGAAAAATATCAAAACATTTAATGAATTAAAAAACAAACTGAAAATAAACTTCTTGCTAGCAGGAAATGTCTCCTCAAACTCATAATACATACATTATTACATATGTGTATTTTAACAAACCACTGCACTATGATGATACTATTACTTTTTAGGTGATGATAATCTTGTTAATGTGTTATTCTTATTCTTAATGTACTTATTGCTTTTTAATGTTATTTTTCATTTATGTATAGAATTTTTACTTTGAAAATGTAATCTGTTGCTAACACAAATAAGCATCTTCTGCTTCGTGTTATCCTTAATTAAAAAAAAAAAAAAAAAATGGTACAGATGAGTAATTTGTCACAAACACATTTTTTTACATGCATTTTCTTAAAATCCTGCATAAATCCTCTTTCTACTGACTTGGCTCTGAGACATCTAAATCTTTCGACCATAAATTGGACTTGCTGTATACTGCTGACAGACATTATCGTTTTTTCCTTGACATCGTCATTGAGCTAGGGAGTGGCCAACTCGTCACGGAACCTTCTCGAGGAGAAAATATCCTCGACATTGTTTTACTGATAATGACTGGCTTGTCATTGACACGAAAGTGTTTGATCATTTGGGTACAAACGATCATTGCATGAGTAGTATAATTATGTAGCAGGCTGCACCGGAAGTGATGTCGTAGGTCACGTAACCAACCAGAAGTGATGCCACGATCCAAGATGGTGCCATCCATTGGTCTAACCAAGATGGCCGTCCCCAAAATGGCGTCAGTTTCAGTTTGGATGCTGCCCAGACACGTTTCATCATAAGGTCAAAGGTCAAATGATTGTCAACAGTATGTGAGACTCATGTAAAGGTATTAGTTATGATAATTATTCCATATCACATCTAAAAACTCATTTTAGTTCATTTCCACCTAAAATAAACAAGTAATTAAACCACTATGCCATACCATCCTACAGCCACTCTCTCTCTGTCTTCCCCTCCCCTTTTCATTCTTTACAAATAGAACGTTCATTCAGACAAACTGTTTAATGGAATAATTGTAAATCAATGCCCACGGCAATAACCTTGAGAAGAATGTATAGTTACACACTTAATGCGTGCCACTTATTCAATAACGAGTAATTAGAGACTAGAGACTAGTTTCTTTTAATGTGTTTATTCAAGCAACGCTCCAACCAATGGACGTACCAATATTTATAAAGTCAATTAAAGAGGTGACCTTAGACTGTAATGGTGATATGGTAGGGTCGTGACCCCGTCTGCCAAAATTACCCTTTTCGAGTCAAAACAAGCTAGTCCAATTTTGTCTGTTGAACAGTGAAAATTTCAGGCTTTAAACTTATTATTGATGTTTATTTATAAGAAAAAGTCTCACATTGACGTAAACAGGTTAAATAATCATCATACGTCACAACATCTTGTAATACATTTCGTTGTATTCCCTTCCCTGCCTTTTTCACAGACCCTTCACAATCGAAAGAATACATTTTCGATCTTAATCCTACATATTCTTAAATAGGCTTCCCAGCCATCTCATCAGTAAAAGTTTCCAATTTGTTTTTGTTAAGTTCACTGTACAATAAATGGTTTTTAGGATAATTGCTAGTTTCAAATAGATGAGACGAGATTTTCATGTCTGCGTAAATATCTCGTGTTTCTACCTCATACATCAGACTGTCGGTATCTGTAGCAAAAGGTGACACTTGTCTCCATATCGTTCCTTCATAAAATCCAGGTGAAACTCGAGCATCACCAGCTTGGATTGTTCTAACGTACTGAACCCGATGTGGATTGGTTTTTTGCATTAGTTTATGCATTTTAAATAAAAGCAAGTCGGCACTTAATATGTCAAAATAATCTAGGGACGGTGAATTCATCAATCTTAAGGCTTTAGCCTCATTGATCGTTAATTTAATATTTATTTGCTTCCTCATGGGCTCCATAGATTTTCTGGAAAATGCGTTTGAAAAAGAAATTGTACAGG
>JAHWFP010234579.1:0-14952 GCA_023313725.1 Lithobius niger | reverse complement strand
TCCCCCCCCCCCATCCTCCTTTCTCTGTCGTCCTATATTTTGTGGATATCCGCTGTTCCGAAGTCCGTGAAGAAAACTGTTACAGCAAAAGTTTTTAGATGGTTGGAATCCTAAATCAAGTTTCCTTGGTTCAATTCCTGCTGGTGATATTGTAGTCCAAAGGTAAACTGACGCAAGTTTCTGTCACTTTTAAATTAATTTGCCTATTTCATCGGGGCGAGGGGTAATCGTCGAACAGGAAAAATCGCATAATTGGAAGAACGTATACAGTGTAACAGTATATAATGGAAAATCGTTTTACAGGAAATTCGTATAATGGAAAATCATCCAATGTCGTGCTGCCGTGCTCGCTGCGGCTATGGATATTACGTCAGAAACCGCAGGTATATTATTGTCTAGTTAGACTTTTATCCATTATACGATTATTCATTATACGATATTCCGTTCAGATGATTTTCCCGATTTTTTTATTTAGGCACATCCCATTAGACGATTTTCCACTTAAGACTTTCGTCCGACGCCCCATTTCGTCAACGTTGCTTCACCTCCTGTCTTTTTAACCCACTGTTCATTTGCACTGTACAGTTTCGTATTATTTTCAGTCCCCCCCCCCCTCCCCCACTCCGCCGACCTCCCCTTCCACTGTCGAATGTGCGCGGGCGCCAATAATAACGCGTTTGAAAGTGTTCGGAAAGCCAAAACAGCAACCGAAAGCTGTGCACCTTGCAAACATCCAACAACACCGCTGCAGCAGCTCTTGGTTCGTTCGATGACTTGTACGCCGCCCGCTGCAGCACGAGATTAGGGGTGGGTTCGTTGGGGGAACACAAGAGAGTGAAAGTGTCGGCGAGCTTCGCTTTCGCTCGCTGTTGGCGCTGGGCTCTGTTCTGTTCGAGCTGAGAGACGGGTTCGGGTGGTTCGTTCGGCTCGTACAACCGCCGGCAGCATCAGTCTCTAGCTAGTCGTCAGCGTCGGTTGCTAGCAGACGAGCAGACGGCAGTTTGGCTTGACTAGTGAGACACGACGCAGAAGGCGTACGACCGAGGTTGCTGAGTTCTCTCTCTCTGCGAGGTGTCAATTTTGCATTTTACACGCCCGACCCCCAATATTTTTTTCCACCAGAATTATAACGTTCGAATCGAGCCATTTTCTAAAGGAGTCGCTGGAAAGATCGAAAAGAGAAAAGGAGTGAATCCGAATTTTGAAAGCAAGCCATTTGACAGCAACCCGTGGACGTCAATATAAGCCGCTGAACGCCTCCCCCGAACCATAAACAAGGTAAGAAATAATATTTTTTCCCCCGTTCTTGACTAATTTTTATAATGGTTTTCAGAGGTGTGGAAGTGTTAATGGAGGTGCGAAGAGAAATAAAGCTGATGTACGTTTTCAAGGTGTTACACGTAATCAAGAGAGGAATTGACGTTGAACGTGATTTCTTGGTTATGATGAGCCAGTTCACGAAAAAAATAAAAGCTGCATACCAAGCAACATGTTTTTAAGAACAATTTTAAGTGTTTTGGTGGAGGAAACGTCTAAAACACGTAAAACGGGAATTGTTTTCAAGATCCTCGACAAGTGACAAAGCAAGCGGGGAAGGGGGGGTGGGGACCAAAGTGATACCCCAGGTTGCAAAAAAAAAACGATTTTACAGATTTTGAGAACGGCCCTTGAATTTTTGGCGAAGCTCACAGAAATCACTAACCACAATTTCACTAACCATGAATCATAAAATATCGCTGCCCAGATTCCTTCCAAGATCATAGCGATGCCCTGTAATGATGGGATGAACCGCCAATAATTTGCTTCCTTGGACCTCGAGTAGCCGTTCATAATGCGGGTCTAAGATATCAGTAGTTTATAAGTTTCAATAGGAACCAACAGGGTCGTGGCTAAAAATTTTTCTGGGGGAGGTGAATGGCAATTTACGTCCCCACCACAATTATATGCCCCGCTGCAATTTTACCCCCCATCCACTACAATTTTACGAACCCCCCTCCCCCAGGGTATTTTGCTCCCCCCCGCACTTATTTCTCCCCCCCCCCCCCCTACCACGATGAAATAATACAGTCCAACTCTTAAACTAAAACGAAAACGTCATGTTTCACGCCCACGCATTTCACCACCCCCTCCCCAGCACGGCGCGAAGGAATACAGTCCAACTCTTAAACTAAAACACAATAAAAATAAAAAGCAAAAAAAAGTTAAAAACAAAAATTGAACGTGGCTAAACTTTTTCACGCCCCCTCTTCAAGTCTTTCTTGGGGGCTGCCCAAGAAAGCGGTGGGGGTTGGGGGCGTCGGTAGCCACGCTCCTATGAACAAGCTAATTTTGTTCTTGCTTTTCTTTTCTGAACCCGACCTTCCTCCTCCTCAAATTCTTACATGGGTCGACGCGGACCCATCGAAGAATTGATGGGTCCGTGGAATTCTGGGACAGAATATGCGTATATATAGAGGGTTCTGGAGGGTTTAATGCTTTAGTTAAAGTGTTTCGTTTTTACAAAGCCACTGACTCCCACTACGAGGACTAATATTTTTGCTGAATGAAGGCCGAGCACCTCATCGTGGCCTGAGTTACAGTCGTGGACGGAAACAGTTTAGTCAACGAAGTAGTTTTGAATCCGTTAACTCCCTTTGTGCAAATAGTGCACAACATTGTGCACCAGCTCAATGTCGACACGCATTGTGTGCTCTCAGTATATATTTTGTGCACTTTGTGAGCCAAACGGTGTAGAAAATATGTACTGACAGCACACAGTTCGTGTGGAGGCTGAGTTCTGCACAGTGATGTGTTGCCTAGTATCAGTGCACAGTATCTTCGGTGTGTAGCTATGGTATTAGAATATAATTCCACTCAAGACAGTAAATGAATACTGATCTTACAGTTATGCTGATTGCCCCTGTAGTGATGCAACCAGCAATTCTGTTATGGGGAGGGGCGGGCCAAATAATTAAAAGTGGGATCCTAGAAAATTAGTCTGGGACTTTGCCCCTGGCCCTTCTCCCCCCCCCCCCCCGCCTCCAAGATAGCTGATTTTCTAGGATCCCATTAAAAATTATTTTGCCTCTAAATAGAATTGCCGGCTGCGTCACTTCAGACAATCAGCATGGCTATCGTGGCTGCGGATCTCTATCGTTAAATATTTACGGTCTTGAGTAGAATAATATTCTAATAGCAGCTTCTAATATCCCAATAAACGAACTCGTTAAGGCCTTTGAGACGCAAAGAACCTAATGTCCCAGCACTTTCGAGAATTTGTCGATTCCAACAAACGCTTTACTTGTTCCCATTCATTAAAATCTTGGGCGAGTGGATAGTTACTTCCCCTTTCTTTTTTTTTGGGGGGGGGGGGGGGCAACGGCGGCTTATGGCGCGTCGACAGCTAGGTCGTTACCGCCAACCTCATTCAGGGTTCGGGTTGCCACTGCACCACGCATTACAGAGATGTTAAATAAACTCCAAATCTAGATCTTATCATACATCTGTTTAGGCTACCTCCTACAAAAATTTGAAGGTGCCGGGCAGGAGGGGAAAACAGACCCACTCTGAACCCCCTCCCTTTTGTGCGCCACTGTGACAAACCGATGGGGCACAATAAAACTGCATTAATGTCAGTTTTACAACCTTCAGATCAATTTTCACTCGTTGACCGAAGTTGAAAAGAGGGTTTTTTAATTTTTTGAATCGGAATGTTAGAGTATGCTGGTCAGTTTGACATTAAGCCAAAAAATTACCAAGGCACATTAAGAAAGCCTCAAAATTGTTAGCACAACGTAAAACCAATTTTTTCCCTACCCACTGCAAACCAAATCCAGATTGTTTCTACAGAGATGCTAAATAAATGCAAGTATCTCAAATCTTCCTCAAATTTTATGGAGCGAAAACGAACCTTATCAATAGTGAGATCACTTTATGTAAATTGCTAACAATTATTCAGGAACACAACGGTATTGTGGTTCTGCATTCTTTTACTTCTCTGTAATTTGCAACTAATTGTGTATATAACTTTCAGTATTCATGAGGTTTTATTTCGTGTACTATCTCTCCATTAATTGGCAGCAAACGTAATTTTCCTCTTAGGCTGCTAAAAATTAATTAAGTGGTTCTCGGGAGCTGAAAAAAACTGACGCGAGCGGGTAGTGTTTTTTTTTTTTTTGTACGTTTTATTTGTGATTTTTCATATGCAGGCGAAGGCTTTTTTTTTTTTTACCAAACTAAACGAAATCAGTATCTTACATTTTGTTGTGCAAGTACAATATCTATATGTTTTAATAGCAGGATCAGCATGCAACAGTTGCATATTTGATAAAAGTCATTATTTAGATCAAAGTTTTTAGGTGTAACATGCCTCTGAACCACCCTTAGATTTGTTTCGAGGTGATTATGCGAATGGAGAGGGAGGTGATGTGGTCATCGGCTCCAGAAAATGTTTGGTGAAAGTGCTGATGCGTGATGCTGATGCATTTCATGTGCTAAAAAAAAAACCATGCGTGCGCTCCTGAGAACCACTTAATTAATTTTAAGCGGCCTTAATGAAGTGCTGGATGCTATTTATTATGGAAGCCGTCGTATAAGTTCGGAAGTCTTCATTACGGCCTTAGAGAGATGGCCCAAACGACAGGAATGTCTGAGTTGGAATTGCACAATACACGTAAAAACGGTTATACTTCGGCATAGCTACACCTCCATCAGACCCACAGTTTCGAAACAGTTTAAAACATAATGCATCATGTGCCTTGTCATAAAATACTCAACGACAGTTTATTTCAGTAAATATCTACCGTTCATGTTGTACTCCAGATTTCATTTATAAAAACAGTTCAAGTCGCCTACCTAAATGTTTTTTTTTTCTCTCTTTTATTTCGTAAGGGATTCTAAAGTGTTCATGCTGTAAAAGTGTTACGAAAAAAATTCAGGAAAGCCATTTGAACTGTTTTTATATATGAAACCTGTATTGCAACATAAACTGTAAATATCTACCGGAACAAATGTTAAAACTGTTTTGCAATAATTGTGGGTTTGATGAAGGCGTGGCTGTAAACACCGAAATATTGTGCAACTGTGGCTTTTTTTTTACTCAATACCATAAGGGGCATCGGACGAAAAGTCTTACTGGAAAATTGTCTAGGGTTAATTGTCTAATATATGCCTAACTAAAACGTCTGTAAAATCATCTAAACGGAATATCCTATAATGGATAATTGTACAGTGGATACTCGTTTAATTGGACGATGATGTGGCTGCTGTTTCTGATGTTATATGTATAGCCGCAGCGAGCGCGGCATGGATATTAGACTATTTTCTTCTATTGTACGAATTTTGTATTGGACGAATTTCCGTTATTTTGTTATACTGTACACGATCTTCCAATTATGCGATTTTCCAGTTAGACGACCATCTCTCGTTCCTAACACAACTAGCACATCTTCTCTCCTGGAGGGAGGGGGGGGGGGCAGGGCCCCGCCCCAAAACACAGTCTTGGTGCTCTCCGAACAATAAAGTCACCAATTGGAAAGGCGGAAACATGGAAGAAAAAATAAAGGTTCTAAAAATTATGTTGAAGGGGGACCCATTCATGTGGTTTCCCGCAGGCCACCAGAAATATAGTTGTGGCCCTTCTCCTAACTTAGGCGTATCGAATGTAATCAATTTTTGGTGTATGATTTTTCGCTGTTATGCTAGTTTGTTTCTGTACTCGTATTGTAGTATGCTCTGCGTTATGTTTGCAGGAAAATGACAGTATGACGCCACGTTTCCTTTCACTACGAGTTCAAAAATACGTCAAATATCCCACTCGTACACTATCATTAATAGTGTAGAGTCTACAGGTGCGATATCCAGAGTTTTTGCACTCGTAGTGAAGGAAACGTGGCGTCATACTGTTAGTTTCTTGCAAACATAATGTGGAACAAACTATAGAGTGCGATAAGTATTTTTGTTTGTTGCGTATTCATCCGCAAAAATGCAACGCGGAAATTGTTCCATCGATTGTAGAGCACCTTCACGAAAAGTAAACAAAAGAGAACGCAGCCATTCGTCTTGCCGCCTTCTGGCGTAAGAGGAGAGGGAATGTTAGAGGGTTTGACGTTTGCTTTTAACCAAATTGCAAGCTCGTAATTTCGTTAGGATGAAAGAAACAACACCATTACTTCACCACGCCTTAGGTATAGGGGCCATTCCCACTCCACTCACACTTCGTACATAGCGCTACTTGTGACCAGATCTAAACCACGTTAACCTAAGGTCATTATTTATGGCTTCGGGAGGAGGGGGGAGGGGGACGTGGGGGGAGAAGAGGGTTTACAGCATACTTTTTCTCTCCCACTCTATAGGTTGCAGGGCATTTTTTTCGAACTACTAAGTGGTACCCCAAATAGTGAAAAAAGGCACGATTCTGTGATCGTGGGGTCAGACAAACATGGAAGAGAGGGGCGGGGGGGGGGGGGGGTGAAGAAAATAATAGTTTTAATAAAAAATTTTCAGAAATTTTGCATTTAAAATGTGTTTAATGTATTCATGTCCTGTGTCACGCCAACAAAATTCTACAATTAAATTAAAACTATATTATTCGTCTTGGAATTCGCATTCCCATATTTCGGAAACCCGGTGACGAACAAATTGCTCATAATGTGTTTCGTCATTATTTTATTTTTAAGAAGTGATTAGGTTTTTTTTTTTAAGCGAAAAGCAATTTTGAACTTTAAGGAAAAGGCCACATTCGCTGGTGCTCCGCCGCTCCAAGATGCTAACTGGTGCTCGATCCTGAAGGCTGATGCTCCACTTGGGAGCACCAGTTACTATGTTAAAAATGCTCTGATAGGTGGGAGTGAAAAATTTAACAAGTTAAGCGTGGCCTTCACAAAACTATTACAAATATCAGTAGTACAGTACACATAAAATAAACAAATTTAGCAGGCGATAGGGGTCAAGTTCCTTACAGGCAGTTCCTAAGCTGCCTTAAGCCCATTTTATTTATTTTTCTTGTTCTTGTGCTTTGAGTTTTTACGTTTTTATCTCCATACCTCCGTAAACTGTTTATTGGGAAAAAAAATAATTCTCCCTTTATTTGCTGCAAGACTTAATGAAACGACAAAAGGTAGAAGGTGCCTTGTAGACTGGAACGATCATCAACTGCACTGGTGGAATTTCACCTTTAAATTGAGTATCCTGAATTTTGCTGTTCCTAAAATTAAACAAAAAATAAAAATAGTCTTGCGTTAATTTATGACATGCTGAATAGGTTGATTGAGAACAAGAAAGTACAGGGAGGGCCATTATTTTAGTCTCGGGCAAAGGTTAAGGCAGGCCTCTCTCCTGTGTGTGTTTTTTCGTAGACTCAGTCATCATGAAAAAAATTTCAATAGGCCCGATAGGCCCTTGAAGAATAAGTGCCACGGGAAACTTCCAGTTTTCCCGTATGGCCAGTACGCCCTTGATTGAGAGCCCCTTTAAATAATCAAATATGAATTAAAAAAATTCCTGAACGAAATAGGAAAATATGTAGGTATGACCAGTAGCTTTTGAGTGCCTTAGGGGCGTTTAAGGACGAGGGGGGTTGCGCGAGGCAGTCTAGGAGAAAAGCTGCTCGTTTTACTTCACGGCTTCAGGACATTTGATTCGACGTTACAGAATTCTTGTTTACCAAAGCAACATTAACAGGCGCTAATTTTCCAGCCCTTGGCAGAATTGGTTCCTTTGCGTTGGATCCATCCACGGATGGTTTTACAGAGGGAGGGGGTGGGGTGGGGGGTGAAAGGGGACAACTACCAGTTTATGTCATCTTCCCAAATTGATAGTTAAAAATGATGTTTGCCAATAAGTAGATTTCAGTTAAATAAATGCGGAAGCAAACCTCTTTACATTGCCTTTTGGACTTAAATGTCAGACTGTCTGAGTGGGGAATTTAACGTTCGGCCAATATTGACCGAATATTGGCCAAATTGGCCGTGTCTGTATGGCTTAGCGGTAGCACTTATGCCTTCGGTTCCAAAGGTCGTGGGTTCAATTCCCCCGCTCATGCAGTCTGTATATAAGTCCAAAAGGCAATGTAAATAGGTTTGCATCCGTATTTATTTAAGCCTTTTCGAGCTTATTTGGCTTTCCGTCCTGTTTAACCACTTGATTTCAATGGAATTGTTGGGTATACAGTTCCACGAAATAAGTAGATCTCTCCGAGTTGGGTTAATGCACGTACAACACTGAAGCTACGCGTTTCTTGTTGACTGTTCTCGCCTCGACGCTGTTTAATAAGAACGCCAGGCAAATAACGAAAATTATAAGCGCAGAGGTGCAAAGAGTCGGCAAATCTTAGCAAATTCAACAAGTCGCTCCATTAAGCAAGTTAGCAAATTGAATAAGTCGGCAAATCTGGTTTACACATTTTAGCCTTCCAGACGCTTCTGGATCCATAGACCCTCCCTCAACAGCCCTATGGCCCCTCTTTTATACCACTTCTGGTTGTCACTGGCTCACTGAGAGTAGCCTACCATCCTACTAATAAAACCCAATTTACCAGAATTTGTCTCTGGTATTTTTAAGACACATTAAAAATGTAAGGATGTAAGATTTGTGTTCGTTTACGTTTGTACCGTCTATTGTTCAACTCTACATTACGTAGGTTAGTAAAGTGCTGTCTGTATACTCATACGAAAGCTCAACGAAAATTAATGAATTCTCGTTACACCTTTTACACAATTACGATTGATTGATCCGGTCTGGCCCTTCGGCCAAAACTGGCGCCAGCAGTCGCGCAGAGTGACTGAAACGATATACTTCACTGAAGTGTAAAGTGACCGGGTAACCACGCTGTGGAAGGCCGGTAATGGAGGCGCTTGCGTATTCTGGACGAGGACATCAACGGAAATTTCGGCTAGCTTGGAAGCACGGGACAGGTTATTATTTATCTCCAAAAAGGGGCGGAAGAAATAGGGAGGTCAAGGATTTTGTTGGGGGCTCTCGAGGGCAGGAGGGGGTACGTAAATTTTTTAGGCCTATCAAGAAGGGGGGGAGTCACACAAAAACACAGACCAAATTGGACGAAAAAGTCATTTTTGGACCTCAAAAATGACACTTCCAAAGTCGAAATTTGTAAAAATGCCTTAGGTAGTTTTTTTTTTGTTTTTTTTTTAAGATTTTGACGTTATTTCTAGTGTCATCCGGTGAATGGTTTCTTTAAAGCCTCTTTCTAAAAAAGGTTTTTGTACCAGGGGTATTTGCACTTGTTGATATTGCGAAGGGCGTGGACATACTGATTCGAACTGCCCTATAGCAGTTAGAGCCAATATGCATCCCTTAACATCAAAAAGTTATTATACAACCGTTATGAATAATGAAAGGTCTAAACGTAGTTTAAAAAATACTTCTTTGAATCAAGAACTACTTAACTTGCTTTCTACACAATTAGGAACCTGTCGATGCGATATGCTATTTTTTTTAATTAGTCCAGAAAACATCAGGCAAATCTGAACAGGCGTAAAAAAGTTTCAGTTGAATGTGGTTGTACAGTTAAAAGCACTAAAACTCCGTTCCTGATGGCGAGAGAACCCACAAAGATATAAAATGCAGCACTTGTATTTAATTTTCGAGGGACATTTCACCTCCTTGGTCACAATAAAATCGCTTAAACAATAATTCTAAACATAACAACAAAGTGATGCTCAACTACCGAGCCACCATCTTGGAAAAAGGCCATATCGACCACTGATCTCTAAATCTGAGATCAGTGGTCGATATGACCTTTTTCCAATATGGTGTCTCGGTAGTTGAGCATCACTCTGTTGTTATGTTTAGAATTGTTGCTTAGGCGTTTTTATTGTGACCAAGGGGGCAAATTTGTCCCTCGAAAATTAAATTCAAGTGCTGCATTTTATGTCTTTGTGGGTTCTCTCGCCACCAGGAGCAGAATTTTAGTGCATAAGAAAATCTTACCTTCTGCGGTGGGGGAGGAGTGTCAAATATTTTACGATCTTGGGTAGGGGCTTTTTTTTTGGGGGGGGGGCGGGGGGGGTAATCGAAAATTTGAAGGTCATGCTAACCTTTAGGCCCCCTTGCCCCACTCTGTCGGTTAATCGAAGTTTCCTTTAACCCCATTAATGTAAAGGGGATGGCCTGGCAAAAAGGTGGGACCAGCACGGAAGAAAATCTGGTGCAAAGCTAAAATAACTCAAAGGGAGCACGCTGCACTATTGTAATCAATAGATGAAGGCGCCTATGGGGCAACGTGTCGAGCGCTCTAGTTTGACGATGTAGGTGCGATGACTAATGACGAATGGGGAATTACGGTGACGATTATGAAAGCAGTACATGGTGCCCATCGATCCCAAACGTATTCTGTATTTGTGGACAACTATCCCTAACCCCTCCGCGATCTACCTCACGACCTATAAGAGCATTTTCCTAAATAAACGAAGAAACCCAATGGCGACAACATTGTGAACAGCCAAGAATGACAAGTGAGCACCAATTATGACGAAGAATGCAAACTGATTTCACAGAATTACCAGAATAACTTTTCACTTCTCTTCTCATTTCCGAGGTTCCTGTGGGCAAACCTATATACGATGCCTTTTGTACTTAAATGTCACACTGCCTCAGCGGGAATTGAACCCTCGACTTTTGAGGCCAGTTAACGGCACCTTTTCACCTCTTCAACTCCTAGGTGCAGCACCGTAGAATCTTCGAGCAATGTAAAGAAAATAGCGGTAAATTAAATAAAGAAACAACACTTCGCAGCAGCGTCGCGAGTTTCAGAACTAAAATGAGATCACGTGATCCACATCAGCCTATTGGATGAAGGAGAATCTGGAACGTGGATGCTGTGTTTAGAATATGAGCAACGCTATGAAAATAGTGAACCAGCGCCTTTAAGCCATATTGAACTGATACGTGGATTAGCGGTCGGACTACGGCTTTTGGTGTCAGGGTCTACGGTTCAATTCCTGCTCAAGCAGTTTTTCATTTAAGTCCAAAAGGCAACGTAAGTAGGTTTGCATCTGTATTTATTTATGACTTTTCAAGCCCGTTTGGCTTTCCGTCTTGTTTGTTTAGAATTATGCTATAAAAACGTACACCCGCAAGATAGTTAAAGTTTTTTTCTCTATATAGAGGGTTGACTGAATTAGCTATTACCACTCTGGTTATTACAATCGAAAGCAAATGATGGAACGAAAATGAACCGAGGCAAGGAGGAGAGGGCCTAGCCTGGATAAATCCTCCATGGAGTAAATGGTGTTTTAGGATGTTTTGTAGGCCGTATTTCATTCCTGTAGCCTTGTTCTGAAATGCTACTCAACGTCTTGCGACCTCTTCCGTTTATCAGGCCTTGTCTACTCCATATGTTCATTGTTCATCTATAACGCTCCTTGTTTCTGCAATTTGTATCGTTCTTTTCTGCCATTTCTTTTCTTCATTTTTCGGGCATCGCAAATTTAGCACCCAAAACTGATATTAACCAATAGCCAGCCGCCTTTAGCCATCAATGGACACAGCAATATGTTATCTTCGAATATTTGGGTAGGCTGTGGCACTGAAAGAGTTGATCTGGTGAAACCATAAAGGGTGAAACCATGTTCTTCAGGGCAGCACATTACAAATTAGAGTATACTTAAAGTCCTGTTCTTTGCAACAATTGACATAGAACATCTGGTAGACTTCTTGGGTTGTCGATGAGAAGGTCCAAAACTTGGAACCATGGTGCCGATGGCCAGTTAACAGGAAGAGGCCCTGAGATAACTCGATTTTCAGGAGGACTTGTGGTAGAAGCTTGAATGATGGAAAGAGGTAGCCATAAAAGTTGTTCCAGGGAAACGTTGATGCATCCACTGCTAATGTTTGGTTGTCGGAGACTGGGCTGCTGAAGTCGGGACGTCTGACATTGTACCTCGTGACAAACAGGTCGACCATTGGAGTGTCCCATGTGTTGAACAGCTATTCGCAGGTGGATTTCTTTAGCACTGTGGCTAAGGTTGGCGCTAATGACTTAGCTGTCGATGCGCCATTAAACCTCAACTTACTCCCCCCCCCCCCCACTACCAATACGGCTGCCATTTCCCATGCATTTTGTTCACTATTTGTTTACTCACAAAGCAGGGAAAATATGCACTGCCACTATGCAGTTGGTGTGGATGCAAAGCCTGCGCACAGTGATGTGATTATCAGTGCACAGTGTAGGCTATTGAAAGTACTCGTTCAACACTTAAGGTATTCTATTTCCTTTGGCTTGTCTTACCAACCGTCTTATCCAAGCTTGTGCTTGTCTTACCTACTCAAAGTGCCGGATTTCGACCTGGGGGGGGGGGGGCTCGGGCACTTCAACTTCGGCGGGCCCTTCCAGTGGGAAATAATGTTGGATGTGGCCGAACAAAGCCAGCTAAGGGTTCTGGGTGAGTGCTGTTTGCTTACCCTGATGAGTTCAGTATCTCCGGAAGCTAAAGCGCTGTATGGTACATCACTACCGTTTCCGGATTCTGGAGACATGTTTTTCACATGTTCTCGATAAACTTGTTTAGCATTATGACGCATGATTATTTTATATTCACACTGCTTCTAATGAAATAAAGTAACCATACTTATTGTATTTTTTTTAATGGATAGGGCTCCTTTGGTTGGGGGCCTGGGGCAACTGCCTCTTGTCCGTCCCCCCCCCCCCTTCCCTCCTATTTTAAAATCCGGCCCTCCCTACTCACGCCTTATCCATGTCTTAAGGCCGTTGAGAACGTCACATGAAAAGCCCAGTTCACGCACATACACAAGTTGAACATGAGATTAAACAAAATATTATTAAAGTAGCGCAAACCCAAATCCAAATTTGATTTTTTTTTTAAATCGTTAATTATTGTCTTTATCTTGGTGCTAACGTGGCGCCGGCATCGATCAAAGCTCGCAATGTCGTTATCGTAGTTTCACCGCAGCAGAAAAACCCAAGTCACTTTCTTACTTCTATTTTTGAACGCATCGCAAATGAGTTATGAAATTCCAACACGATCCCGTCCGTAAAGCAGCGCTGCAGTGAAGCGCAGCGTGGCACAACACAAATTTGGGAAAATTAATAATTTTGAAATCAGTGCCCCCCGGGCAAGAGCAATTTTCCCAACTGAGGAAGAAAAAATAATAATTTTTGTAGCCTGGAACCGGCTATTGAAAGTTTCCAAAGAGAAACATGCCTATCTGCCGACAGACGCAGGCAGACTCCGACGGACCATCAATAATGGTCAAAATGTAATTTTGGGAGAACCGTATGAGGGGCAAAAAGGGGGGAAGGGTCGGGATTAGATCATAACACGTGGGAAAATAGATTTAGGCTAGTTGATGTTTGATAGAAATTCAACCTTTGGAGTGTTAGGACAAATAAGATGATTTTATTTTGGGTAGTACAATAATTGTGTTTTTTGAGCACTCTTTTAAAACACACACACACACACAAAAAAATAATTTAAAAGAAACAATTTCCAATTTTCCTTTTTGGTATATCCCTTCATTGCAATAGATGTCATCAACAACTGTCTGAACCTATACAGTTTAATACACTTCTATGATGATAAGACGTAAAAAGCCTATAGAGCAGTGACACGACGTATTATTATTGTATATAACTCTATGGTGGAGCCTTAATGGGTTAGCGACAAGGGGCACTGCAGAGAGAAACAGAAGGGCGTCATACTTAAGCCGATGCTGTGAAGAGTGATTTCTTAGACCTAAAACGCGCGATTTTTGTTGTTGGAGAAAACAACGTTATTTTAAGCCTAAGATCTCCGCTCTTCCGTTGTTTTTCCCTCCATTTTTATGTAGTGCACCTTGTAGTTATGCCCTCCAAAACCCATACTGGTGCCAATATAGCGGAAAATGTCACTGCTCTATAACATGCACAAGCATACAATAAAATGCGACGTTTCGAGTCGGATAACACTCTTTCTCAAGCCATACTTAGCACTAGGCTAAAAGTCAAAACGTGTTCAAAACACTCGGCGAACCCATAAAGACCAACAAAAGCATACAATTTTAAAAACTAAAGTGAACCTAAGCCAGGGTGAAAACTGACATAAGGGAGCCCAGACATTTAATTATTTCCTGCAAATGAAAGTCCTTAAGTGCTGCGGGGAGGTAACTGCTGAGGTTTATTATAACACAAAGTCCCCAGGTGGCGAAAAATTTAAATTCGAGTATGTGCAAGATAGATAGATGATTATCGACTGTGGACCGATGAGCTAAGATGCAACGACTCCCAGTACATAATCATCTTATGCGTGAAAAAAAAAACAGGTCTCCGAATATACTCCTATCTTGCAAAAACTAGAAATTAAAAATTTTTTTCCGCCAGGGGACTCTGCCTTATAAACCCCAGCAGTCACCTCCCGCAGCACTTACGACCTGTATTTGCAGGAAGTAATGTCTATGATCACTATTACCAGCGCCCCCCCCCTCGGGGGGTCGCGGGTGGGGTTTAAAATTGTATGCTTTTTTTTGGGGGTCATTATGGGTTTGCCCAGTGTTTTTAACATGTTTCGACTTTTAGCCTAGTGCTAAGTATGGCTTGATAAAGAGTCGTATCCGACTGGAAACGTCGCATTTTATTGTACGCTAGTGCACCTTATTGGCTTGTGCACCTTATTGTGCACCTTATTCCCTTACTTCTCATCATTGTTTTGGTGTTTTTTTCATCTCTTAACAGATATCGACACTCTGACGACGCTGTGCACTAATAAAACTCATCACTTGTACCAGATCAGTTTTCAAACGACTTCAACATTGCCAGTGCTTACATTGTGTACTTTTTGACTCACAAACTAGGCTACTGCATTTGTGTGGTGGCTGAACTGAAGTTTCAAAACGTGTGAAATTGGGAGTAATGTTTTTTTTTTGTACCATTAGTTAATTATTTTTTTGCATTCTTCACACTAAAAGAACTTTCCCTGTGGTATATATTATGGCGCATGAAATTGCGATGTTCATGTAAAG
>JAHWFP010234578.1:78684-117662 GCA_023313725.1 Lithobius niger | reverse complement strand
GTGTCAGAATTTGTTTTCTTGACCTTCTGGCGTTTCATGAGCAACTTTTTAAGATTGAATCCATTCAGAAAATGGCACAATCGTTCCCGTAGTATTCGTTGGGTCGGTTCCGTGATATTTCACACGTATACATGTCAGGGCCACACTCGGATGGTCTTGTGCTTGTCATTGTCCCTATGTGGTGTTCCTTTGTTAAATGCCTGCTTTATGGCTTGGTTAATGGTGGAGACAGACCTGGAACTCGGCCACACTGAGAGCCTGTTGAAAAAGTTTAAACCAAAAGGACAACGGAAGCTTCCTACAATTTTCGGACAAATTAAGACGCACAAAGGAGGATACCCCTTCGCTGATTCAACCGACCGACTGGGAACCCATGTGAACATCTTATATAAGATCCTTTAAGATCTTCCAAGTTCTTACGGGAAGAACAAAACCTAGAAGATCCTGTTGGATCCTGTTGGATCCTGTAAGACCTTGGTACAAGATCCTGCTAAGATCCTGCAGGATCGTGTACCTAGATCTTATAGGATCTTGCACCTGATCTTTATGCAAGATCCTGTAGGATCTTGGTGCAGATCTTGCAGGATCTTACTTTGTGCTTTGTAGGAACTTAGCAGGAGCCTACAGGATTTTTATATAAAATGTCCACATGGGAATTCACCAGTAATCTCTAAAGTACGAGTAGGGCAAACATTGACTTCCACTGGATTTATCCTTTGAGCTCAAATAAGGCGACATTATGACATCTTTAGATGTTAAGCATTTCCTAGCCTTTCACACAAACTGATAATCTAAATGTTTAACTGCTCGGCAAAGAAACTAAAATCTTGGCAAAAGATCACCAGTCTGACCGATCCCTACTGAAAATAGTTTTCTTGTTGCCGGTGGAAAACACAAATTACTAGGGCTGTTCCGATATCGGTGCAGTTACCATGGTATCAAATCGGCACGTTCCTTTTTCAGCTGATACTAAAGAATTTTTTTTCTGTGGTTGTGCAACATTACAATATTTTGTTCACCGTGGGCATTTGCTTTGCCTTTTACTCCCAAGTTAATTATTTTTTAAAATTTTATTTGTGCAACAAAGTAAACAACTGGGGCCTACTACGTCTGTGCAAACTCGGAAAGAATGATTTGTAGGCATAAGTTAAGCTATTTGCATTGGTTTTTATCTTTTGTTTGCGAGTATCGGTATTGGATTGGTTTTGCCGATATTTTGCAATGCAACTCGGTATTGGATATAAAAAAGTGGTATTGGAAAAGTCCAAGGAATTACCTGCAATAACCTGATTGCGCGGGCGTAACACCGTCTCTATAAAAGTGCATCAGCGCGAAAGGCAGCCATTTTTCCTCCAGCGAGCTATCGTTAGTCCCTGCATCCGCCATCTTGAAGATCTCAAGCTTTTCACCTGGCCCTATCGCTGATTAAAGACCATCTCTCCTGCCGCACAAGCCCAGCTGCAGGTAACGCAAGCAGGTCAAAATACAAATTCTGACACAGTAAAGTCAACCGGAAGTACGAGGGGAGGATCCCCCTACCCCCGCTAACTAAGTAGCACCTGACTGCCCTCGCACAAAAACAGGAGTATACAAAATCCCATGCGGTCGATGTGATTTATGTTGGAGAAACCGGAAGAGGCATCAATATTCGCATGCTGGACACCAGAGTCCTTAATCCACCCAATGGCATAGCTGTCCATCAAGCAGCCACGTAGGACTCCCATCAGCTGGAACAATACCAGCACTGGTAGTGTCTTAACACGCCGAGGGCCCGACATCTGAGGGCCCTGGAGTCCATTACCATCCAAAGTCTACAAAACCGAGGTGTGCAACTGAAGAACATCCTGCTACCATCGTGCCTATCCATCAGCCAACTTGTGCACCCAAAAATCCAGCACCCAAAAATCCAACACCACCTGAACGAAAAGTCGAGAGCCACAACCAACTTTACTCCTACTCGACCATATAAAGATCAGTGTTTGCATATGACGAGTCACCACACATATGCTAAGATTCGAGATAAAAGATGTAGAGGAAAAGAAAAACCAATTCAAACCGAGTGCCTGAAGATGAACGACTGTCAATATCTTAAATGTTCGAGAAGTTGCAAAAACAATGGTTTGTTTGCTTTTAAATTTGCGAATAAATTGTCCAACAAAAGCATTTACAGTAGCGGACAAACACCAGTAAATGCTTTTGTTCGAAACTATTTTTGCTCCGCTACTGTGCTTTATGGGGCAAGGCAAGCACGATGGTTAGCACTATCTCTTGTGCAAGAGATCCTGGTTCGAGCCTGACCTCATCCGTTCGTAACATTTTAGTTGTAGGGAAGGACCCCGTGCTGCTTCGTGTTTGTGTTGATTGTACGTGTGTTGGCAAAAACCGATAAGACCAAAAAAATTCGTAACACAACGCGATAATTTTTAAATAAAAACCAATACAACCAGTATTCTACGAATTTTCGACGGACCCCAGGCAAAACATCTTATCTTCCGGCACGCACAGAAATGGAGGAACTGTTTTCTCATTGTGCCAGCAGACTCCATTTGAGCAGGTATCTGAATATGGCACATCTCTTAGCCCATCTAAGAGATGCTGGGCTACGAGACTATGCCAAGATTCAAATGTTTGTTCAAACGTCGTCTGCTGCAATGACGTAAAAAGAGTTCCATCATGTCTGTGCGTGCCTGATGAAGACGCATTTTCGATTCGCAGAGTTTTTGAATTTTTGTTTTGTTTGTTGTTTGTCGATTGTTTGTCATAACGAACTTTTCAAAGTTTAATCGTAAAAATTTTTAAAAACAATACCGAAAATAAAAGGATGACAATGTTTGTTTTTCAACCTCTCTTAAAAGATATGAAATATCTGAAATATAAAAAAAACAACCTTTAGGCCTCTTTAAAAAAAGATGTTGGTTCTCGGGTGTTTTTCTTAGAAATCTGTGCGGGTGGAATTTAAATTTTTTTTTGGCCCTCTATTTCCTTACATTTGGGAAACTACTTTTTATTTCGGGTAAAATAAAGAACACACCTTCATAACTCTTGCTTATCGTGTGTCCATACAATTATTTGACGACAAGAATGGTAATTTTATTTTTCGTTTCTCACTAAGGGCCATTTTTGTTGTGTAACTGATTTTGCCGTGTTTCTTTTTATTTCCCGTCAAAAAATGGGTGCGGGTGTGGCCTGAGAAACCTACTTTTTTTTAATGTACTTGATTTGCATGGTAAAAATAATTTCTAGCAAAAGTGAAACCTAATAATACTGAGTACAAGTTAGGGTTCGCACAGGTTGCTACATGTACTGTTTTAATTTGAATTTTGGCATTTGTAAGGACATTGTTACTAGTACGTAAATAAGTATACATAAATAAGTATAAAGGCCACAAAAAAACGTAACTGGTGTAACTGTAGATTCCCGCTCACCTTCCAGGCGTGCTTAGTCTTCCAGCCGCGAAAGTGGTGAGGGGGTGTGGATAGGCAGGTCATTTCTACTGGTACACATTTCAATAATTTAAAACTGTGCGACGAATCTCTTTGAACTTCAGAAAACATTACGTTGGAATTTAGTGCGCTGTGTGGTCAAACATTTCACAAACACCAAGTTTGGCAAATTTTCAGCGTACAGATATTGGAAAATACTCGCGTTCGTCGTCTTCCGACCTTTTTAAGCTGTTAGTTCTTGTTTACCTACATGATCACAACTGCTGTTGTCTGCTTCCAGATCTAAATTTGAAAACTTCTCTATGTGCCACAGGGTTGGAAATAATTACGATTATTTATTTTTTTTTAAATAATAGAATTAATCGGATTATTTTGATTATATTTTATATTTTTTTAATATATTAAATTTTTTAAATTAATTTCTTTGAGCCTTAAGTCAGCCGAAGCAACTTAATGCTGTATGGCTGGATAATCGAGATTATTTTGGCTATCAGATTTTAATAACATGTAAGGTCACAACAATAATTAAGACAGTTAAAAGTTGCTAGTTTGCCAAGTTGCTAGTTTGCCCTATTTCTTGCTTGGCAGTTGCTACTGCCAAAATGCCATTGCCTATAGATCTTTTATGAAGTATTAAAAGTTTAAAACGTGATTACCATGTGTAAATTGCAATGTTAACATGCATACCACATAAACTATTACAGCAATAATATTTGAATTCTAATGGCTATTTACCACTGCCAATGCCGTTTGCCGGTATTTTAAGATCTGAACAGTAATAATACTTAGTAAAGTCGGTGTAGGTGGTGTGAGACAATGGCACATCCTTCACACCTTAGCTGATTATGATTAAATGAAAGTCACATCAGCCGCAGTTAACAAGACGCAGCAGCCAATAGCACATGCGAAAACGAGACTTGTACTTTGGTACTATACATTCAATACAATTAAAAAATTTATAGTCCCGAAATAGAAGTTTCTCGTTTTTCGCATGTGCTATTGGCTGCTGTCTTGTTTACTACACACTGCACATACCCCCATTCAGCTGCAGTTGCTAGTTGCCACATAGAAGTACGTAAGTTGTAAAGTCCTTCAGTTTTTTCCTGGACATAAGGATTTCTTTGTGTGTTCCTAATCGGTTGCATTGGTTCCTATCAGGGTTGTCACTGATTATAATCACGATTATCACTCGATTAAAATTGAAATTCAGCTGATTATAATCAAGGACCAGGTCGACACAAAACTGTTGATGTACAAGTACAAAAGAACTAAACAACCCAAAATAAAATACACTGTTGCATCTTCCGCATTCAGGAACATACGGTATGTCTTCTACATTTTTTGGCCTGCTTTATACAAAAATGTGCAACCGATTAGGAACAACCAAAGTAGGAAATTAGTGGCAACATTCAAACCCTTAAATCCAGGAAAAAACTAAAAAGGCTAAGCAACTTGTGTTTCTAGGTGGCAACAAAGAGCTGTAGCTGACGCCACATTGCATTTAATCAGCTCATGTGTGAGGAATGTGCGATTGTGCCACAACACCTGCACCAACTTTGCTAAGTATTATTGCTGTAATAATGGGCTACTGCAGTGTGCTTCTTAACATTGAAATTCTACAGGTAATGCATTTAGTCAGCAACTGTAAAGCAAGAAATATAGCAAACTTTAGCAACTTTAACTATGTCTTAATTATTGTTGTACTCTTATAAAATCTCATAATAAAAATAAACGATGATCAAAATAAGATAAATTTGATTATTTTAAAATAATCACGAATACATATTTGTGTACGAATTGGGCCAAAAAAAGTAGAATACGTTCTTGACTGGAAGATTCAACAGCAGTGTTTTTTATTTTGGGTTGTTTTGAACATTTTGTGTCAACCTGGTCCTTGATTATAACCGGGTGAATTTCAATTTTAGTCTGTAATTATAATCTATGATTTTAATCACTGGATTATAATCGTAACAACCTTGAATTGTGCAGTGACGAAAATACCCACTACCTGTAAATTTCTTGCATTCAGTTCCTGAATGGTGTTACCCTGGAGGACCGTCCACAAATGGTGTTAGGGCGATAGCCGCCCATCTTTTTTCCTCCAGCATCCGACCAAGTCACATCGCTGTTTCCCATTACCCTTTGCCTGCTCTTCACCGACATAAGACGTTCACCCTTTGCCTGAAAATCCTTCACCCTGAAGACCCGATGAGCTTTGAAGCCGTTGGTTGCCGGAAGCCTTTTTTTCACAACCCTTCACCCCGAAGGACAACTTCAACTTAAAGAAGCCTCCCTTCACTTACGCCCTCCACCCTTCGCTTTTGAGGTTTTCGCTCTTTTCATCATGGCTCGTTACTGGATCCAACGGCAAAACGATCCTTCGCCCCTCCTTGCAACACTAGATTTCACCGTCAACCACGCAAGTTTCTCGACGGAATCGAATTTTTTCTGGCTATGGCATGACCTACGCCGGCTGTCCTCATTTCACTCCACCCTGTCAGGTCTGCTGTCCCTCGCTTCGTTCCGTCAGGCCTGTTGCCCTTCTCCCTCCATCTAACCCGCTGTCCCTCATGCCGCTCACCGGCCTACGCCGCAGCCTCATGCCTTGACTCTTCGCTGCCTGCGGCCCTTCTCTAACCGCTTCGCGGCTCCACTTCCCCCGACTTGCTGCCTCCTGCCGATCGCTGTCACAATTTTTCCCGAAGCCGAGTTTTGTTGCAGTTTTCCCAGTGAAGCACACTTTACAACTGCCACTCTGCCACTCGTCATCAGATTTCACTGGCTGTGGCTAACCCTCGTCCATTGTAGCTTACTGTCCCTTGCCTATCATCGCTGCAGCTCTTCCCTTCTAAACCCTTCGGCCTAATGTAGACGCCGAGCTTGGGCGTCTTTAACCAATTGGATGGATAAAGACGCTGTGTTCGGCGACACAATCGTGCCTGTGGGCAGTAGAGGGGGGACCAGTCAGCCAATAGGGACACTGATTTTTACAGGATAATGACAACGCCGCCAAATTCAAGTTGTTGCCATGACGGCCAGTTGACATCTGCTACAAGGAGTAGAAACGCTATATGTACCCGTGTAGATCGCCCGACTCTTTTCGAAGTTTTCATACCGCCCCAAGGCAAAACAGGTAAGATGCCGGCGACATAAACGCTACTGAACGCCAGCCTTAAGGGAGGGGGCCCCCAAGGACAGTTTGATGCTGGCCCCGCATAATGAGCTACGCAACTGGCTATCGTTAAGTATGCCACTGGCATATGGTTTTTAATAAAACAATTAGGGTTTAAATGGAATCTTACGAACCAGAAATGTAACAAATTCATGACGGTTAGGTGTCTTTATCTTGTATTTAAATGAAATAATGGTTGGCTGCAAGCACAGTCTTCTAGCCAGAAATGCTGCATTTGATTTTGCCTGCACTATTTGTGTCCTTGTCAGTGCGTATAGGTTTCCTTTTTTTTTTTAGGGCATGTTATGACAGGTTACAATTATTACAGGAGCATTTTGTTATCACTAAAGGCTCTGGAGGAAGGATTATTTGCTGTTGACTTTTCTCCCGTACTGGCAGATCTTAAAATGCACTAGCCATTTCCTATTTTCTACTCCTACATTCCTGAGATCTGGATTTCTTTTTAAGTTGCTAGTTGGGGTCTGGGAGTTACGAAAACGATAAATGGTTTAGTGTCATTAAGCTAGCCTATTCAGACTCACCCTTTCCCAATGTCGTCGCCTCATGCCATCCAGCCAATAGCCATTGTTGCCGACTGAATTGTACCTCTTCAGTAACAGACTGACGCTCCAAACGATATCTCAATAACCAAATACTAGTCAAAACGGTTTGCTGCGGTTAACTTAATTTTCAATAGCTACAGAACAAATATTTTGCAGTAATACTGGAGTTAATGAAAAGGGGTAACTGCTTCTGGATGAGAGCGTTGCAGACTTAGATTTCTTGATATTTACTTACGAAGTCATGATCAGTGGCAAACTTGCCTTCATTCCTCCAACTCCAGCCCAAAGTGATAACGGTATAAAATTTTCTATCTAAAATGTGCTTTTTTTTATTACTTTTCAGGACGATCATGGCCCCTTTTCTTTGGTGTGGGTTCAGGCTTTGGCATGGCATTTAACAACTGCCAGTTAGCTTTCAACCAGCCTTTCTTGAAACAACAGTTCCAAGTAAGCGACACACCAAAGCCAGGGCAGTAAAAACCCACCATACCCAGTACGGAACAATACCATCGTCGCTAGCACTACTGCATGATGTAACTGTAATATTTCACCCTTAGCATTTTTCTTTAGCTTAAAGCGAAATCAGATTCACAAGCGGGCTACGACGAGCAGAGACCTGCAAAGACCATTTTCCAAGCTTTCCAACGATCCATATGGCCAAAGGTAACCTTGAGTGAAGAAGAAGGTGGAAGCTTGATTGGTGGTGCCGATTCTTCAAGATCGTGCGTCCAGTGTGCGCCAAATCCTTGTGGACCTACATGCCCCAACAAGAATGGCTTTGGCGCGCCAAAGAATGGGCCTTGCGCTCCAAAGACTGGGCCTTGCGCTCCAAAGACTGGGCCTCCTACAAGAAACGGACCCTGTGCACCGAAAAATGGGCCTTGTGGTCCACCGCCTTCTGCGCCAAAACCACCATGTGGCACCAAACCATATGCTGCACCGCCATGCCCTCAAGCTAAGCCATGCGGACCTACTTGTCCACCAACGTGCCCAAAGGCGCCATATCCGCAGCAGAGCCCACAGTCTCCTTGCGGTGCAAGGCCTTGCACTCCACCACCACTGCCACCCAAATGCCCAACATGTCCACCAACACCACCGAAGTATGGAACTTGTGCACCACCGCCACCCAGGTGCCCTACTTGCCCGCCTCCAGCGCCTAGGTGTCCAACTTGCCCTCCTCCAGCACCGCCAAAATGTCCAACTTGTCCGCCAAAGTGCCCGACTTGTCCACCGCCAGCGCCAACGTGTCCAACTTGCCCAATGCCAACGCCGCCGTGCCCTCAGTGCCCTCCTCCACCACCACCTCCACCTCCTCCGCCATGCTCTTGCCCAACATGCCCAACTCAACCCAAGCCTGAAAGCCCAGATTGTCCTTAAGAGTTCCAAGATGAACTTCTAATAATTGGCTGAAATATAGGACTAGAAAGGCGGTGAAACTTTCTGAACCCAAAGTTGTTGAAACCAGAAGGCAAGAGCAAACTGATAAAACAAATATTGCTAAATTGTGAAGTGACACTATAAAAACCCATGTTACTTTTTGGGCCGGCTCATGTCAAAAACGAATGCAAACCCTAAGAAACACGGCTGCACGTGGATGTAAGGTTCGTTGGTAAAAAAAATTGGATCGTTGTAGCCCGTTTGTGGCTTAGAAAATTCATGTCTGGTGTAGATAGTGCAATTAAGTGTAAAAATACATTTTTTGAAAGACATAAAAATTTGTTTGCCCGTGGACTTAATTGTGTAAGTTTTGATTAAAAATTTATTACTGCTATACCATTGCTTGTGATTTAGACTTTGCCGGTGGAACTTTCCTGGTAACATTTATGCTGGTCTGTCCCCATTTATCCAATATTAATCTCGGAACCGGTACTTTTGGTCCAATGCCGATGACATGCGAGTGAACAGCAATTGACGTGTCTGAAAAGACTTGACGGACATGGGGCCTGGTCCTTTAAGCTAAACTGAATTCTCTCTATCAAAAGATAACTAATAGCTCAACAAAGATTTGTAATTTTTTTCAGTCTAATTTTATATCTAGGCCTACACTTTACTGACTTAGTTGTAGGCGAAACAATTTCAAAAAGTAAAGTTAAGCGTATAGGCTAAACATAAAACCTAGGCTACTAAAAATCTTCTAGGCTTAATAAGACACTGATGTGCCTAGACATTTTCTACATGTTTACTGGGGAGCTTTAAAACATTCAGAGAACTACGAAGGTTGTGGACCAAAAAAAAATGGTTCGGGCATACAAAGTTAAAAACCTACGAGAGATGAAGCTTTTTTCTTTTCACAATTTTGACATATTTTCTGGTAGATGTATCCTAAAGAAAGAACTACGTTTTGCGTACTGTATTTTTTAACACAAAAACAAGGGAGTTTTCGGTCATAGGCCTACGTGTGTTTTTGACGAGTTGAAAAAAAAATGCTGGAGGGTTTTTTTGGTGGTACCAGAAAACCTTTTTTCAACTTTGCTTGTTGCCATTTAGGAAACTAAAGGTAATGGTATAAAACCATCATAAACATAGCCTAAACATTTATGAAATATTGTAGGCTTTTCCCCTCAAAAAAATGTACTAAAGAACTTGTAAAAGTAGTTGTAAAAAATAACTATAAAATCTTAATACACTTGGTACATTGAAAATTCCATAACGGCTTCTACTCTAAAAGTTCGTCATTCTTGATAATTGATTGTTGTATTTAAGATGTTTGTTCTTGCTCTGTCGAACTTCAAACACCATTTTTGTGAAGGAATACAATCGTATAGCATAACCTCTTTAATAATAAGAGGTCAGCTATTTAGTTAGCTATTCAGCTATTCAGTCAGCACTAAATAATATAAACGGCTAAGACTAATTATTAAAGTGGCACTATCACCGATTGAAAGCGACGAATTCTGACATCTAGCGCTGTGTAGTACCATCTAGCGTTTGCTTGCACCAAGCGAAGGAATGCATAACGGCATTTCTTTTAACGAAACAAACTAGCCACGACCTCCTTAATTATTAAGTGAAAATTGGTTCATCCTCGTGCACCTGCGAGCAAGCTATAAAGGTTAACAATATCACTGTCACTAGATGGTGCCACGGTATTTTCGTTCGCATTTCAATCGGTGATAGTGCCACTTTAATATGAATGTATGACTTAATATGAATGTATGACTAAAGACGAACAAATATTTGCACTTCCAGCTTATTTTTACAAACTTGCTGTTGGTCACTGTTTTTTTTCTCCGCACTTTGCATTTTGGTGAATTCCATGTAAAACGTTAATTGCTAGTCGACTCCATTTTGGGAAGTGATAAGGAGGTTCATCCATTTGCACAAACGTGAACGTCAAGGAAGAATGAACCAACCAAAACTGGTAGAAAAACCCGCCAAGTTTCAAAAACGATCGGTCTTTGAAGGTAGTGATATCATTCTACCAAGGAAAGGCCGCCAAGGTTAATCCTATTAGCCACGTTAATCGCACTTACTAATAGTTCGAAAGTTGAATGAAAACTAGAAGATTGCTAATAGTGGTAGCAATCTTCAAGTTTTCATTTAACGTCCAAAGTATTATTCGGTGCGCTCAACTTTGGCGGCCTTTCCTTGGTAGAATGATATCACTACCTTCAAAGGCTGATAGTTTTTGGAAACTTGGCAGGTTTTTCTACCAGTTTTGGTTTTAGGTGGATATCGCAACTTTCATAGGACTGTGAACGTACATAAGGTTACACCGTCTGTTTAAGATGCTTCAATCCCATTTTTGCACACACTGAATCAGCGCATCCCCTTCAGTTTTGTTTAGCCCTTCACCTTCCTCCTAATTTTTCAAGATTTCGTTCACATTTAGTCATGCAGAAACCCCCGAAGGTCGCGGTTACTATAACAGCAGAATGCGAAGCAATTTATTTTAGGGTTATTAACAAAAAATCCATTAGCTCGTGTATGCTTGTATTGTTGCGTAACCGTCATCTAACGCGCAATCCACGGCGACGTTAATGTTTCTTTATTTTGTCCTTCCTTACAGTTCAGTTTTTAGTTCGTCCAGGCGTTTACAAAAAATCTAAGGACCAGTCTTGATTGTTCAAGCCATTGTTGCTTAAAATCTCTGGTTGCAAGTTGGAAAAGAAACGAAATTTAAATTCGCCCGTGGCGAATTTCAAAACCCTCCCACGCATTTGTCCTTACCCCTACAACCCCCAAACCATCAAAAGGACCATCCTCGGGTCACTATGCATCCGTGTGTGCAAAGGTTCAGGTACGTAGGCCTCAATTTTGCGCTAGCCATGAGCAAAAGTCTATGGGATTAACATGGGAAAAATCTTATTAGCTAGCTAGCTAGACAGTAACATGAAAACGTTATTGATGCATCTTTTTCTCTAGGATTGGTGTCTCATCCTTTAAATTTTAGTTTTTCTTAATCTCCGACCCTTTCCCTTAACAATTCCCTCCACAATTTGAAAAATTTGTCGCATTGGGATTTATCCTCAACATGCCATTTTTTTAACAATCGGATGTCTACAATGGGATCTACTGTTACTTGGTGGCGACACACTAGTGTATATCTAGATAAGAGAATACAGTATACCTGTAGGCTACATTACTAGCGTTTAATATAACTATGGCTAATAACATTTTTAGCAGTCCCCTTAAAGCTCGTGTTAATGAGGTTTTACTGTATTTAGTTTGTTAGGATTAAGACTGCATCATGTCGGTGTCATGACATTCCCTGTACAACTGAAGAAGTGCTCACTATCAGTGGCGGTTGGTGAACTTACATTTCCTTGCCAGTAGTGCTAAACGTGGGAATCTGGTTGTGTGATACCTCCACCAAATGAAAGGACTGGAGTTCTAACCCTTTTTCGCTCCACATAGCTCTGACCTAGTTAATAAGGATTCCACTTTGTTTGGCGATACCTGAGGCAAAATTGATTGAAAACCCTCCATTCTTAAATAATGGGTTCCAAATGGTTGCGACCGTGTAAAGTGGGTTCTTTGAAGTTTCTTTAATGCTTGAATCGAATGTTCGTCAAATTTAGGTTTTGTAGTTGAACAGAACCAACTTAAGTTTTCAATAAGCAGGTTGAGTGTAGAAATTGCTGATCCATGTGTACCACTGTACCTATACCGCTTTCCTAGTCTTTAGACAGTTCAAGTGGACTTAAATGCAGTACACGTGGTCACTGGCAGTATAGTAATGAGGCAACTTGGGTTCAGCTCTTTTTAACGTCGAATTGCAACGAGTTGCAACGTCTCTACGTTTTTGTTTTCCTAAACACAAACAAAAAACGTTACATGTTAAGAGTAAGGGTCTACGGTCAAAACCTAGACGGGACGCGGCCAAGCTTTTAACAGTTGGGATCTAGGTGTAAAATTATGTCGGCAAGAGGCTGGTAAGCATTAGACCCTTACCGGATGGTTAGCTTAGTTCTAGTCTATTTGGACAGAACGTGTGTATGAACGGTTGTAGCAGAATGGCATTTGCCTTTTGATGCTTTAGTTTTTGATTATTTTTTTTTTTATAAGTTTTGTACATTTAAGAATTCATGACACCCTATGATACTCTTTACTGCGATGCTGCCATGCTAAATCAAGAAAACCATTTCAACCTACAGCAAGAGGAAAGCCACACCCTCACTAACATTGGACTTTTTTAATGATAAGCCTATTTTGTAAATATAATTATAGCCTATTCGGAGGCAACGAGTGTATGTACGGAGTTAGAAGGATTTATGCGCTTGTAAAATCTTTAAATGAATTTCGTAGATTTAAGGCGATGACAATGCTTTCTGCTGATTGTATGCTGCAAGTTACCAAAACGTAAAAAACTTTCCAAGCAGGAAATGTACACCATACTACCGCTGGATCACCTGGCGTCATAAGGGGGTCTATTGGTTATTAGGTTTTTTTTGTCAATGTGCTTTCCTATTCTTAAAAGGGCCCTGACTGTCAAAGCTAGTCCTGTTCCTTCTAGGTTTTGACTTTTATTTAACTAGTTGTGCCCGTACGCATGCTGCGCCCCCCCCCCCCCCTTTCCACCTCCCTTCCACCTCCCTCCAGGTGTTTGGTCTTTGGTTTTAAATTTATCAAACCGAAGACTGAACATGTGAATGGCTCCCACATATGCCCTCTCCCCCACAATTACTTTACCCGCAATCCCCACACTCCTACCCCCTCCCGTATTCGCATACATGTTCCCCAATAATCGCTTGCCCGCCTTCCCCTCCCCGAAAACGTCGCCCCGTGACATTGTTCCTTTGGTGCAGCTCCGCAAAAGTCGCTGGCGTGTGTTTGACTGAAGGCTAAAAAAAAAAAAAAAAAAAAAAAAAACCTATTACTGAGAAATCCAACATTCGGTAAGCAAGTAATCCCATGTTTAGTTAATCCTTTGAAACAATTCACTTCGGTGCCGCACATTGCCCGCCACGCACACTTTGCCCTGGCACCCTCTCCCCCACCCCCCCCCGAAAACGTCGCCTCGTGACATTTCCCCTTTGGTGCAGCCCTGGGAAAGTTGCCTGCGTATGTTTAACTGAAGGCTGAAAAAAAACGCCGAAGTCCAGTATTCAGTAAGCAAGTAATTAGTAACCCTTTTAAGTTAATCCTTTAAAACAATTCACCTCGGTACCGTGCATTGCGACATTGTTGCAAGCTATGGTTGTTGCCCCCCACTTAAAACCGATTCAACTCCTTTCTGGAAGTGAACATTAGGAAATAAAAGCGCCTTTCCATCGTATCGAGCTGCCATGGGGCCTCGAAATTAGGAACCGATCGTCTGGTTTAGTAGACACGGTGTTGTGTTTTTTTTTTTTTTTTTTTTTTAGCTTAAACGCTGACAATAGCACAGTCCACGCCAGGCTTTGGTACCACAACAATACCAAAAATGATTCAAAAAACGGTGCGGCAGGTCAAGTAAGTGGCACCATCTCTGCCATCTCTTCAAAGACTTTACCCGAACTTGTAGTCTAAGGCCGTCAATAGACGGTGACATGGCAGGTTTGGTAAGTGGTGCCATCTGTTCGAAGACGCTGGAAAAGTGTCCCAACCTGAATTTAAAGGCGAATCCCGTCAACAGATGGCACTACAGGGTGGGGTTCTTGATTGTACGACGGAATGGTGTGGCCGGTGACTTGGCCGCCTGCTCCGTATTATATATATAGATAATACGTGTTATTTTGAGAATTGCAGTTCAACTGTAAAACGGTGCAGGTGATGGTAGGCTGTGCAACGAGAATACACAATATGCCCAACCTAGAGATGGAATTATACTCACTCACTTGTATTATGCTGAGTCGACCGATTTTTCGGTATTCAAAACTAGGTATTTAAACTTCCGTTTTAATATTTTTGTTAAAATGAATTCGGCAATAATATGCATATTTTATAAATGGCTGCCGAATTGAAAGATGGCATGTGCTAGCATTTTACGTTCTGACAGGTTGTAAGGTGAAACGTAGATTACCAGGATGCACGTCGGATTCTCGAGCATGGACGAAATCTGGAAGGGGCAGATTGATGACAAATACTCATTGTGCCAGACTGCGATGTTAGGGACAATAGTGTCCGCTGTTGATGAAGCAACCTTGTTCCACTGAGATTTTACTTGCATTATATGATCTTGTGTAAGGTCTATCTTTCACGTCACATGCGTCATGCAGATAATGGATTCTACGGGGAGATATAACCGATAATGCTAAGTCACTGTGATTGCCATGGTTCACTAATCCATGTCCTAAGGATATTTTTGCATCTTTAAAACGACCAAAAAACTCCCCAAGAGTCGGTTGGGTGGATTGGCATGAGGAAGGACTTTGTGGAGTACGTGCGCAATTTGTGAAGTTTGCCAGAAATGCAAGACCTGCACTTTCAAACCTAGGGGGCTCCTGAAGACAATCGATCCTCCTAACGCTCCTTGGAAAAGTTTCTGGGGTCTCATCGGGCCTTTAAAGAGTTTCCGTTGATCTCATCTGGCGTGTAGTGGGAACCCGATGAAGATACAAGTGGATACTCGTAGTCCTGGATGAAGTCGGTTCCTGGCCAGAATTGTATGATCTCTGTACATTTGTATGATCATCGTGAAACAAGTTGCTTAGTGTGTAAAGGATGTAGTGCTCAGATATACCTTTAACCGCATCTTTACCGACAGTTTGCCTTGTTTGTGGGTTATTATGGCATAACTTGTGGGCCAGTATGGGCATTACAACCCATTATCGCGGCCAGGCTAATGTTGTTGAGAGACATAACAAGGTCATAAAACACATGGTTTGTTGTTTTACAGTCGTGCACACTACTGCGGGATCTTCATTTGCAGGAGTTTGTATTTGCAATACAAAGTTCTGTGTCCGAAAGCGTAATTTGAACGTCAGACAAAACCCGACTTGTCCATGGGGGTTTTGAGTTGACTCAGATACCCCTGAAAAAAACACAAGATTTAGACGAGGCTCAAATGGACTTCATGCAAGGGCATAAGTATTGGCTAAGCAGTCAATGAGTGAATCTAGGACAAAGCCAAAAATTTGTCGGTGATTATTTTATTTGTCATACACGTACCCTGAGCAACAGGGCATGAAGTTTTCTCTAGCTTAGCTTTTGATGCGCTCCCAGCCGTTGCCATGGCGCCAGAAGGAGAGAGGGACAATTTTGCTAGGTAAATCGAATCGGAAATTCCTAGGTTCTTTTACATGCCACAATCGACATGAGCACGAGACATCACAGGGCCGTTCCCGAAAATGCAGGGGTGGCTGAGGCTGGACTCGAACCCGGGACCACTTGCACATATTTTCTCTAGCAGCAAACTACGCTGTGCCATAGGTAATTGCTGTTCAACAAAGTGAAAACATGTTACACAACGTTAGAACTAGACAAATGACTGGACCGCTCAACGTCTTTATTATGGCCAAGAGAATTTGGCCTGTGTTCAAGCCTACAAAGAAAAAAAACCATGCGTTGGAAACGGCTGGAACTGTTTTTGATGTAGAGACTTCTGCTGCCTGATAGCCTGAAAGCCACAATTAGTGATATAGCTTAACGTCTTCTAGTTGGGGGAAAAAAGTTTGAATAACGTTATTTTCTAGCTGAAGGGGTAAGCTACTACTCTTTATTACTAATACTCTTTACTACTACTAAACATAAAGTATAACATAAAGAACCATAGAAACGAGAAGTAATAAACTCTATCTGATGGGATGTAATCTAGCATTTAATGGATCACGTGATTGACTAGCTCCAAGCTTTTAAATCTACACTACTAATACCACAAGCACGTAAGGACTATCAGCATCATTGACAGCAATGCCACATGCGAAACGGCACGAGCAGCACTTCTGCAATCCGATAATGGAAGGTACCCACGGGTGTGCGATGCTGCCGCTATCAAGTAGCTCTTCTGCAATCTGATAATGTAAGCTGCTGATGGATGTGCGATGGGTGCGTGCTGTCGTTAGGTTACCTTCACTTGTTAGGCATGTTGCCATCATTAGATGGTTTACCAGTTAGTTATCTTTGCACTTATCTTTAATGAGCTTAGCTTCATCCATAATTCTTGACCGCCCCCCCCCCCCCCCCTCCACCCAATGGTTGAATCCCGGTAATTGGTTCATCCAAATAATGATCTTCATCCGTGAATTTTCTTTCAAAGGAAGGCTGTTGGCATCAGGAAACTGAATCAAGAATTACAATTATTATTATTATTATTTTTTTTGCGAAAGACATTTTCTCCGCTTCTAAATTCGGCTCTAGCAAGGCGGCGCTGCACTTTCACTGGTAAGAAAAAATGCCAGGCAGCAAGCAAAACCCGTTGCCAGTGTGCTCGCGCATGTCCCAGGAGCACAATTAATTTTGTAAAGCTAGTGTGGGTTGCTGTCAGATAGAGATTACGGTAATAATGAGACCAGAACTACAAAGAAGAAATCAAGAGCTTTTAAAGCGATATCAAATTGTATTCAGGGGCGTACTGGCCATACGGGAAAACGGGAAGTTTCCCGTGGGGCTTATGCAATGAGGGCCTTTCTAGGAGCCAGTGAAATTTTTCTCGTCTCTTTATTTTCTGCTCTCTTTAGAAGTTTAACATTGTTCAAAACTAGATTCCTGCTTTGGTTGCATGAATGCTAACACACAGTCAGAAAAAATACATTTAAAAAACAAGCAGGCATGAAAGAAATTTTAATTTAATTTTGCATGTTTTCTGAATACTTGACAGTGCTTTGGGCTATTTAAAAAGTAAAAAAATATACAGTCGGGGCTAAAGAAAAAACTTTATTGTAGCTGCTAAAGAAAACCGGAAAACGGCTCTTTTTCCTCTCTCCCCCCCCCCTCCCCCTCCATGATAACTGGTTCCTGCGAAATCCCACAAGTAAGGGGCTCACGTTAACCATTTCCCGGGCCTAAATGGCCCTCCCAGTTTGCCCCTGATTGTATTCTGAAGAAACTTAATGCTATTTGAAAATTCTGAATTGTATAATTTTCAAAGGTTTATTTTCTTGATGAAAACTTGTAGTAAGAAACGGCGGGCTAACTCGAGAGTCCAGGTAAAAGAGGGGGGATTGTTTTTTTTGTGTGCCAGTTAACGGCAATTTGCTACAAATGGCTATTATTATTAACAAATTATATCAAACTGCTGTAGTTATGGGAAATTACCCGGCCAGGCTTATAATGACATTGTTGAGGGCGTTAGCTACAGCACAAAAGAATATCAAATATACAGATGCTAACCTATTTACGTTGCCTTTTGGACTTATATGTCAGACTGCCTGAGCAGGGAATCGAACCCAGGACCTTTGAAATCAAAGGACCGCTGAGCCAGACTGACACGGCCTTGTGAGCCTTTGGCTTTCCCGCCCTTAAAGAATACCAACTGCGACGCTGCTATTTTTCCTTCAACCACTTTCTGGCTACATGAAGCATTGGCCTATTTTTAAAAGTATGATTTTTAAACTTCGTTAGTAGAGTGTAACAAGTTGTAATATAAATTTGTCACGTTTAGCTATGCAAAAAAAAACATTAAAATTATTTAATTTCATTTATTTCATTTAACGTTTGAAGCCTTGTGAGGTTTTTGGATTAAAGTTGGATCTTAACCAAAACAAAACTTGTTAAGGATTCCAGTTAAACTTTTCGGCCATTTGAAGTCGTGATATCAAAGGCCAAGCTCTTTTGCCAATAGTGGAAGCTTAAATGAAATATATGAAAATTGATTACTCCATTTAACGTTTGAAGCCTTATTCGGTGGGATTACTTGGCAAAGATCTTGGCGTTTGATATCACGACTTCAAGAGCCGAAAAGTTTGGCGAGATATCACGTCTTTTTGGTCCGAATTGATAAAATCTATTTTTTCCGTAGCAATTACGAGATGAAAACCCAATGCATATTTATGGTCCCTTTTATTTATTTTTTGGCTTCAGTTCCGTTATGAGGACAGCAGTCGTGTTCCACGTGGACTTAATATTTCAGCAACACTGTGGTATCTGCAACCTACCAGGAATGATTATTTGTGTTCCTTTGTTATTTCGACTTTGGTTTACTTAAACGTCACCTGAAACATCAAACGAGTGCATTTTTTCCTGCACGCTGTTAGAAAGTAATTGACATTTCGATTGTTTTTTGTTTTTTTTTTTTGTTTTCTAATAGGAATAGTGTGTGAAAGTGTTTGTAGAGAAATTCACCAACCTCGGGTTATTTAGGAGTGGGGGAAAACAACAATTCTTAACTAGTCCTACGTTCCGTTCCCATGTCTTCGTGTTCATTGTTGTAAGCCAAAATTTTGGTCATTGTTATATTATTGAAAAGCAAAATCAAAACCCTTTAAATCCAAAATGCTGTGGGGCAGATAACCTAGTTTGGTTCGTGTTCCCTTACAACAACAAACAACAACAAAATGCTGTAACTCGGTAATTAAAATGTATTGAGGTTGATTAGTAATGGATATTGGACACTTACGCTATGGCGTCGCGCTACAATGGCTTACGTCCTCGACAATTGAATTGATGTGATGTTTGTTGCCTAAATTAGCGCGACACACTTTGCTAGATCTAGACACACGCTAGTGTGTTGCGCCAAGTTAGGCAACAATCATCACAACAAACATCACATCAATTCAATTGTCGAGTTTGTAAACCATTGTAGCGCGACGCCATAGCGTCAGTGTCTTATATCCTGAAGCATAGTTGGGCACGTTTCAGGTACTTGGGGGAAAATAATAATGTGGTACAGAAGCTTAAATTGTGTTGAAATCGAGAGCTATGATCCACCTGACAAAAAGTGTAGGAATGCAAGCTAAGCTGCTTTCAATGCAAAATGTGACCCTCAATAACGTTGAAAATGTGTTACTACTAGTTACTACCTAGCTAGTTATAGTCCACTCATCCCCATATTAAATCCCGTGGAGTGATTATTCATCGATACCGAGATAACGGGAAGGCTTCCAGCTATAAAATTGGACGAATGAAATTGGACGAAATTGGTACAATACAAACTGCGTACCTTTTATGGTTTGGAGCCTGGGGGCGTGTAAGTACGAAAATATTGTTATAACCATTGTTAGTATTGTCGGCATCGTCTCTCATTGGTTGGCCAAAGTTCAGACAGTGAGAACGTGTATACTGACGTGCGTGCCTAGACACACACTATAGTGTATCACGATAAATTTAAACAACGTTGCAAAGAAATGTTATTCACGTCCAATTCAAGAAAAATAAAGCAACTGTAAAAACAAAGCAAACAAATGTTAAAGAGGTCACCTAGTTGAGAGTGGTTCGGCCCTTCAAAGGAGTGATATCAATACACCAAAACCAACTAAATAAAAGAAATTACAACAAAATTAAAACCAAACCAAAAACTTATAAAGGGGTGACCAAGTTGAGAATGGTTCGGCGTATAGACAAAATGTAGTAGAAATGGTTGAAAACCAATTTCTTGTTGACGTGGCACTTTTATTACACATCTACACGGTAGTGGAGTTGAGTCAATGCACAATTTAAAAAAAAAAGGAGTGATATCGTCTCAAAAACAAAAACTGGTAAAAAGAGCCGCCAAGTTCCGAATGGTAAGGGCCTTAAAAGGAGCGATATCAATACACCAAAACATTCGCCAACTTAATCGCACCGCTTTATAGTTCGAAGGTTAAATGAAAAACTTGAACATTGCTACCGAAATAGCAATGTTCTGGTTTTCATTTAACCTTCGAACTATTAAGCGGTGCGATTAACTTGGCGAATGTTTTGGTGTGTTGATATCACTCCTTTGAGGGGCCGAACCAATCGGGACTTGGCGGCCTCTTTTACCAGTTTTGGTTTTTGATATGATATAATCAAATTAAAAAAATAATAAACGTCCGGTAGCTTGTAGCCTAGTGCTATAATTTGCAACCTTGCCTGTAAACCAAACATTTCTTTTTTTTCTTTGCGTCACCTTAATATCGTGATGACCTTGTACAAGCGTGTGATTCTTATTTGCACTACCAGTAACTTCACACGCTGGTCTGTCAGTGAGATTGAGTTCTGACACAGTTTACTTTTCTACAAATTCTAAAGTTTGCTTTTTCAATTTCTTTTTTTTTTCTTGGATTTCACCCAATCCACTCCCGATCTCTCATTTCTTTATTGGCGAAATTGCGAAGGAGCTCTTATGGCGAAATGCAATAAAATCGGAACTCGCGGACGACAGAAACGAATTTCTTACATCCACATTCCCAAATAAAAAAAGAAAATAAAAGAAATAGAATGCGAATGAAAGAATCCAATCGACAGGAGAACGACACCGGAAATTTCAATCGTGGAATGTTTGCGTTCCCGAAACGGCCACGAAACTGTTGTTTCGGATCTGTTACTGCTACATAGCGCATCGTACAAACGGAATCACCCAACAGTCTGGGTGACACACGGGAAAGTCTGGTGGGTGATCCGTCATTTGCTGATGGCGTTAGCAGGGGCGGCATAGGGAAGAGAGTTTGGGTAATTAAATAGAACAACGCCTTTTCAAGCTATCGACATAATTCAACTACCTGTCGATTCCTTTCGTCGTTGCGGTTCAGAAAATCATAACGAAAACTTGCGCAAACGTTTTTTTCTTTTATAAAATAAGTTTTAAAACACGTTAAAACGCTACTGACAACCGTGGTTATGCCGCCATAACGCGCGACGATGGGAGCGCAACAAGAAAACCTGATTTCGACCAGAACATTAGTAAACGGAAATTATCTTGTTCATTTGCGTCGGCATGGCTGAAGCGGTGATTTGTGATGGATGCAAACTGTCGTTCTATTTCTATATCAATATTTCTTTACAGTGTGAAACATCGTCCGCAGGGGCGCGCACTATTACATACATCGAGAATTTGTGTAATCAGAAATAGTATAACGCTAGCATTGTGAAACAACCAAGTGTCATAATTTGTTCCTTGTTTCACAAATGCTTGCGTCATACTATTTCTGATTAGACAAATTCTCGATGTATATAATAGTGCGCACGAAGCGCGCCCCTGTGGACGGCATTTCATACTGGAAATAAAATTGTCCCGGGAAGGATATAATTTCTGTTTACTAATGTTCTGGTCGAAATCAGGTTTTCTTGTTGCGCTCCCATCGTCGCGCGTTATGGCGGCCTAAAACCACGGTTGTCAGTAGCGTTTTAACATGTTATAAAACTTATTTATAAAAGAAAAAGGCGTTTGCGTAAGTTTTTGTTATGATTTTCTGAACCACAACGACGAAAGGAATCGAAAGGTAGTTGAATTATGTCGATAGCTGGAAAAGGCACGGTGCTATTTAATTACCGGAGTTTGTAGCTGGAATTACTTTTACCGTCACTTAAAGAAGTACTACAGAAGCTACCGGCCGGAGCGTGACAGCACAATAGCCAAAAATAGCACAAGTGACTATTTTGTACAATATGCATGGCCGCCGAATGCGCCGCTGATTCGGTTGATTCAGTAATGGTTTTTCGATCAGCGTCCTTACCCAAAGAACGCTGATCGAAAAACCATGCTTCAGAGCTCTACTAAAGTACTGGCCGGATCTTTTATAAAAAATAACATACGTAACTGGATTGGACAATATGGCCGCCGAAAGTGCCATTGATGCGATTGATTTGTTCTGTTGCTGCTTTCAGTCAGCCGAGGGCGACACTGACAGTACAAAAAATGCCATCTTCCTTCCCTGTAACGCTTTCTGGCTATACCCGAACGTGTCGCTTTTTTTTTTGCAAGCGCAGAGAAATAGCTTAACTGTGGCTGAGTGATAACTTTAAAAACTATTTAATAAATACTTTTACAGATTAATAAAATTTTGCCACGAAAATTGTTGTATGGTTAATTACGTTGATCTCTTAATAAGGTCAATGTAGTGGGTTAAATGCCTAGTATTGAGGTTGAAGACGTTTGACATTGCAGGCTATTGTTATGCATGGTAGTGTATTGTTGACGGGGTTTTTCCTTCTTCTTGAAATGTTATGGCGTAATGTGGAAGAAGCAGTTAATCACTAAACTGTAGATACCTCCAAGGACTATTTCATGGCAATTGCTGCATTAAAGCTGAGTGAAGTTTGCAGTACATCATCCTCTGCCTCCAATCATTCCTCTCAACACAGCAGAAATCTACGTAAAAATTAAAATTATTATTTTGAAAATTCACGGTACAAAGATAAGAATTGCCAATTTGGCCAATTCCCGAATAGGCTTCGAAGAAATGGGCCAGTCGTTGCGGCCATTTTGTCTCCCCCCCCCCCAAATATTGTTGTAGGTCGGGCCGGATACTATACTGGCTATGGTGGTTTGTCCTGTTGCCGCTTTCCGTCAGTCGAGGGCGTCAGTTAAAGCTCAAAATAAAGCCAACTGAGATGCCGTCGCTCTCTTCTTTGAAACACTATGAACGTGTTGGTCTATTCACATTTGATTTAATGAACTTTGGTTTTAAAGCTAATAAAAAGTTGTCGGGGAAAATTAAACGTATAATTTTGAGCGCTGTTTATTGTTTGTTAGTAGACGTCACGGCCTATTCCCAAACACACTGCTCGACCGACTAGCCGTACTGCAGAACATGCCTCCATCGCTTAACAACATCTTCGGCAATGTCGCTTTATGGCGATCGTCTAACTCTCTAATCTAGACAAACGCTAGTGTGTCGTGCCAAGTTAGGCAACAATCATTACAACAAACATCACATCAATTCAATTGTCGAGGTTGTAAACCATTGTAGCGCGACGCGTCAGTGTCTTATATCTTGAAGCATAGTTGGGCACATTTCAGGTACTTGGGGAAAAATAATAATGCGGTACAAAAGCTTAAATTGTGTTGAAATCGAGAGCAATGACCTACCTGACAAAAATGAACTCATGCCAATGCAAAATCTGACCCTCAATAACGCTGCAAATGTGTAACTAGCTACTAGATAGCTAATTTCCATAGGCTGATTATTCATCGATACCGAGATAACGAGAAGGCTTCCAGCTATGAAATTAGACGAACAATACGAACTGCGTAAGTACGAAAATATTGTTATAACCATTGTTGTATTGTCGGCATCGTCCCTCATTGGACGGCCAAAGTGCGGACAATGACCACGTGTATACTGACGTGCGTGCCTAGACACACACTAGTGTAGCACGATAAATCTAAACAAAGAAAGAAATGTTGCCATAGAAATTGTATTCACATCCAATTCACGAAAAATAAACCAACTGTAAAATCATAGTAAAATAAACCAAACCAAAAACCTATAAAGAGGTGACTAAGTTGAGAATGGTTCGGCCTTTAGGCAAAAGGTAGTAGCAAAGTGTTGAAAACCAATTTATTGTTGACATGCCACTTTATTACACATCTGCACGGTAGTGGAGTTGAGTCTAATACACAATTTAAAAAAAAAGTACTGATATATCAAAAACCAAAACTGATAAAAGGGGCCGCCGAGTTCCGAATGGTTCGGCCCTTCAAAGAAGTGATATCAACACACCAAATCATTCGCCAACTTAATCGCACCGAATAATACTTTGGACGTTAAATGAAAACTTCAACATTGCTACCGAAAGTAGCAATATTCTAGTTTTCATTTAACCTTCGAACTATTAAGCGGTGCTCTTAACTTGGCGAATGTTTTGGTGTGTTGATATCACTCCTTTGAAGGGCCGAACCATTCGGAACTTGGCGGCCCCTTTTACCAGTTTTGGTTTTTGATATGATATACTCTTATACTGAAGGGGCAGCCGTAACACTCGTAATGCTATTTTGACTTGGACGAGCGACATTTTTCGTGAAATAAGGTTGGGCATATAGTTTACTGGCCACAGAAGTACAGAAGCATTGGCGTAAATAGGGTTTTTGCACTGAGGGGGCAACACTAGCAATTTAGCCCAATGGTGTGGAGGGAGGAACAGCTAGGGTGTCTGGGGCGCGGAGAGAGGGTGGGGAGTTACGGCGCTGTGAGCTCCCCAGTGGGGTCCGGGGCAGAACTCCGGAAGTTGATGCCTTTTTGCAATTTTTCTGTATTTTCTGGCCTTGTAAAATGACGCTGGAAATCTTTTTATAAAACCAGTAAAAAAAAAAATTAGTAAAGCAAATTTTTCAGTTTTTCATAACTAAGTACTTTTGTTTTTAACCATGCCTGATGCGTTGTTGGAAATGTTGATAATTTTAAGCATAATATGGAGGCCGTAACTGTCTTACTGTTTATCTTTACTGATTTTCGTTATTGCAATATGTCTAACCTTGGTAAAAGGCCTTCCATCAGCTTAAACCACTTGTACGTTACAATCCTTTACTTTTTGAACAGATTAAACTCACAATAAAGTAAGGTGAGTTAAAATGAATTCATGTATCAATTAACGAACTACATCTTATTTCTGGTTGGTGCGTCGTCAACTTCGACATGCAGCCATCTAGCGGTAAATAATTGGAACCAAATGCTATTGATCAAAGTCTATCTTAAATTTGAATTAAATTCTGTGGAGTGCTTTTCTGTTTTGAGTATGTAAAAAAGTAAAAAAGATACAAAAGTAAAAAGCGACGTGGTCAATTTGCCAAATAAGCCTTTAAAAGCCTATGGCAGGGATGCCAACGGTACGGGGGATCGTTAGATTTTCACTTTTTTTTCGCTCACAAATTTTAGACATTTTCACAGTTTTCACATCTTTTTTTCACTTTTTTCACACATTTATTTTTATAAGTGACGATTGTAAGGCGATAATGGATTAGTCCATAACTGGAGGTGGATGGTCACTGTTGGTCACTCTCGACCACTGAGCTGTATTTCGGCGTTTTGATGGTAGGGGGCGGCAGCTACGGAAATGGCCTTTCAAAGTCTAGTTGCTCTGGCCTTATTTTTTTTGTAGGCGGTTTCAAAGATGGAACGACTAGAGAAGATGGTTTATTCCCGACTTCCGGTAGTATTGTGTTTGTGAAAATAAACTGATCGAGACCCTGGTGTGACGTCATATTCACCAGTTTCGCCAAAGTAGCCTGAACAGCCAATCAGTGTGCTGCGAGAAAGCACGTGACTAGTGGATTTGCGCATAACGCAGTTTTAAAAAACAAAGTCTCTCTGTTTTCATTGTTAGCGGACGAAAAAAAAAGCAAACTATAATAAACAAAGCTTAGTTTTTTTTTAATGAATTTCCCTTTATCGAGCAAGCAAACAGTCTCTTTTTATAGATGCGCTCCCTTGCAGTGCTCTGATTGGCTGACATTGCTGGCTTCGCTTTTTCTGGTGTAATATGACGTAATTAACACCATGCAGGATGACCGTCTCCTTACTGTAGATTGCCGTCTCAAATATAAAAAGCTGGATTTTTTGCGGAAGATAGTCCTTATTCTTGGCAATGTGTATTAACATAAAATTAACAAACATGTAAATAAATTTAAGTAATTAGAATTTATCTTTTTTGTTTTTTGTTCTTGTTTTTGTCTGTTCCCTTCAGTGCACATACGGGCATTTATTGCTTCGTGCTCCTTCTGTATACTATACTGAATAAATTATTATTATTATTATTATTATTATTATTATTATAATTATTAAGATATTATTTGAACAACCGCAGAAAACAACAGCTGAATTATATAAGGAAAATAAAATCTTAAGAGTATTAGAATCGAGAGATTATATGATAATAATAAAAAATTATTATATAAATACAAACAAGATATACAGTATAGAAAAACAAAGCAGACTCAGATTAAAGTCACAAAGATTTCAAATACCAAAATGGAACAATAAATATGGCCAGAGAAACAAAAAATATTATATTCCACATATCTTTAATACCATACCAAAAGAAATCTTAAATAGTAAAAGCATAAGTGAACTAAAACCCAAATTAAAAGACTGGCATTTAGGCAACAAATAAATTGAACAATTACATTTCAATTTCTACTAAATACTGTTTCATAATGGATGTGGTGATCATGTAGCGAAACTTGTAACTTTGTGTAATGATACATGTTTGTAATTAGTTGGCAAATTTTTTTTTTCTTTTTTTTTTTTCTTTTTACTTTTTTTTCTCTGTATATTGTTGTAAATAAGTGTATTTTATATTTATTTTGTATTGCTGACTCATACAAGTTGACAACAACTTCGAGTCAAGTGAGCAATAAAATTATTATTATTATTATTATTATTATTATTATTATATGCAGATTATTTGCAGATGATACAGTATTAATATCTATACATAATAAGTACGAAGATATGATGTTTAACTTACAATATGATTTCAATATATTAAATGACTATTTTATTGAGAATGAATTGTTCATTAGCAAAGAAAAAACTGTACAAATGGATATCACGGTACCAAAAATGAAATTAAAAAATGAAATCTGGATAAAAAAACATAATGGAAATTGCAAAAATCTGATTGAAATGAATATAATGGGTTGTGAGAAGGACTGTGTTAAAATTGAAAAAAAAATGTCAACAAAATATCTAGGAATAGAAGTAGATATACATTGGAATTTTAGACAACATATTTTGGGACTAATTAAAAAATTAAGACAAATCATACCAAAAATATACAGTATTAAAAATGTACTACAGAAAAAACAAAAAAAAATTATCTATGATGCATGGATAAGTAGTAACATAAGATATGGTCTGGAGATTTATGGTCATGCACCAGAATATTTGGTTGATAGACTACAAAAAATACAAAATAAGATGGTAAAAATAATGTTTAAAGACAATATTAAAAAAAATACCTTAACTTTATATAAAGAAAATAAAATTATGAAAATAAAAGATCTAAAAAATTTTGTCATATTAACAAAAAATTATTTCTGTAACAAATATAAAAACTATAATAAATTATTAAAAAGAAGAAAGGGAAATAAGGAGAGATTCACTGTACCAAAATGGGCAAATCAGTATGGAAAAAGAAGGAAAGAATGGTATATACCAAAACTATATAACGAATTATCAGAAAATATGTTGCACTATTCAAGACTACAAGATTTTAAAAAAGATCTATCACATAAAATAATTGCAGGAATACCATTAAATACCTAAAAAAATAATACCAAAAAAATTGTAATCTATAAATCTATTACACAACATTACAGCTGAGCTTCTTGTAATGCATAATAATCTAATTACCAATAACTATTTCATTGTAAACTCATACAAGTTATTTTTGTAACTTCGAGAATTGCATTGCTATTGTAATTGAAAAATAAACATTATTATTATTATTATTATTATTATATAAAATCATTGAAAAATTTTTTGCAAACAAAATTTTAGGCTTTCTCTCAAAATACAAACTTATAAACAGGTGTCAATTTGGCTTCCAACCCAAAATGGGCACTTTGGATGCCTTAAGCAACATTAATAATAAAATTAACACTGCCCTTCATGATAGCAAACATGTAGGTACAATTGCAATCGATCTGAAAAAAGCATTCGATACCCTAGATATCGAAATTCTTGGGAAAAAATTATTTAACATTGGCATTAGAGGTAAACTGTTGGGAATTTTACTAAGTTTCCTGTTGGAAAGAGAAAGTAGCGTGAAAGTTGGTGAGGATCTAAGTGATTGGTACAGAATGCAATATGGAGTCCCGCAAGGCTCTGTATTAGGCCCAATTTTGTTCATTATATATATAAATGATATTACTGAGATTACTCTCCATTCGAGCATTTGTTTATATGCAGACGATATTTTCCTCCTTTCTATTCACAAAAAGCAGGACATTATGATAAAAAATTTGCAATGTGATTTCGATAAAATAAGTAACTACCTGCGCGATAATGAACTTTTTATTAGTCAAGAAAAGACAATGTTCATGCATATAACCACTTCCCACACTGCCAGGCTTAACTGTAAAATATATTTACATTCTGAATCATGTTCCTTAACAGCTCCATGCAACTGTAAATCTCTGAAACAAGTATCTAATCTTAAATATCTCGGAGTTACTCTTGATGACAACTGGAAGTTCGACCAACATATTGATGAAATTATACGAAAAATCAGAGCAACTATTCCTTCACTTTACATGGTAAGATATTTCCTGGATAAAAACTGCAAAATTTGTCTTTTTGATGCTTGGGTCATGTCAAATGTTAGGTATGCTTGCACAATCTTTGGTTCCACTTCCACATGTCATTTGACTCGCCTACAAAGGATCTTAAATAAAGCAGCCAAAGCACTCTTTAACTTACAGGAAAAAACCACACAGGAGGTAACACGCGAAAATAGGCTACTAACTTTTAGGAACCTTTATAGGCTTACAATTGTTTACAACAATTTCTTTGACAAAACATATCAAATAAGAATCGACAGACCACTAAGAAATAACAATGCATGGTTAAAAACACCAACTTGGAGGAATTCCTATGGCAAGAGATGCAATGCGCATATTGTTCCCTCGATTTTAAATGAAATTCCAAAAAATATAAGGGACAAATTATCACATAACAACATCAAAAAGATAATTAAAGAATGGATTCTTACTGAATAAAGAATTCTTATTAACAAGGCTCATATTTCAAAAGTCTTTACACCATGTAATAAAAAATATACATAAAAAAAAAAAAGTTAAGAAATCTTGATTCTCTAAATGGGGAATCCAAGTGCGGATTGACGGTAAATCCTGACTTGTATAAATTTTCACAACATTAGAAAATTAAAAACTAAAACTAAAAACCTTTAAAGTAAATGCATTATAACAATTTAACAAATAAATAAATAAATAAATAAATAAATGAATATATGGATAACCTGCAGAATGTTACACTAGCCTACTACAAATTGATGCAAGTTAATATTACTCTGTATTGTTATGATTATTATTTTTTTTTCTGTTTTTGTATTGTTTGTATTTATGTGCTGCCTCTCATACAAGCTCTCGAGCTTCGAGAATTTTTGTGCAATAAAGTATTATTATTATTATTATTATATAATTATTATTATTATTATTATTATTATTATTTTTTATGACCTTTATTTCATTTTTAATAAGTATTAACAAAATTTTATTGTGAAATCTAATGTATATAATATATGAAAATATAATTTTGTATACTGTTTTTGTAAATTGCACATACAAGCTTCTTTAGCTTCGTGCTCCTTTGTTTTTCTGACTTTCTATTTTGTATATTTTTTATAACTGTAATAAATTATTATTATTATTATTATTATTATTATTATTATTATTATCATTATACATTATTATTATAATGTTCACAATAAACTTATAATTATTATTATTATTATTATTATTTCTCACGTTCTAAGTCATTAAATGTACCACTAGGTTGTCCAGCGACCTGAGAAGCTTTTCAGTTTTTGTTATACCAGTCAACTTCCGGTAATGGCCGGGGTTTTTACCTCGATGCAAAATGCTTCTCAGGTCACTCGGGACAATGTACGAGTTCAAATAATGATTTCGAACGTGAGACAAGTTATCAATAAAGACGTGCAGCGCGAGTTCGATTGATGATGATGGCGAGTAAGCTTAAAATTTAATAACGTTCAATAGAGCAGCGTCAAGTGACGTCATATTGGCTACAATAGAGATACCTGCAAGGTGCACTAGATTGAAATGGTGGGTTAAACAACGGCATTTCTAGTCAAGCCAGTGCTTTGAGAGCGGTTTTCGTAGGCTTAAAAAACCGTTGTTTTCTCCAATCCCTTATGCCACGAGGTTGTAATCGGAAAATAAAGATTCCACTTGCTTAAAAATACCAGCAACTGCCAACAAATCGACAAAAATCGCCCATTTTAGGCCTAAGAAATCCACTCTAATAGCATTGGCTTCAGTAAGACGCTCTTCTTTTCCCCCACCAGTGCACCTTGCAGCTAACCCAGCTACTGGGTCAACCATAGAGTTATATACAATAATACTACGTCGTGTCACTGCCCTATTGTTCCACGATATGGCTTCTGGCTGGTTTCACCCATTTCATTATATGTATAGAGTCTGTATCCATGTAACACGCGAGCGTCGTGACGCCAAGTCCCTGCGACTTACATACATATAGTGTGATTGAATCGACTTTCAGATTCACCTCGGGTTTGTCCGGAAGTAGTATTGCTGACAATAGTTTGTGGTCGCGTCCTACAGATGGCGCAGCACGTCTTGATCATGAGAGCTATCCAGGGAGGGTGGGAGGGGGGGGGGAGCGGTCTATTCCGAGCTTTTTGCATATTGATTTCCATTGGCTGTTGATTTTGCTGCCTCCACTGACGTCACAATGTAGCTCAACAGTTATGCACATGCGGACAAGCTCTCCGGAAAAGCTCCAGTGTCCGGGCTTCCAGTGACGTCACTCAATGAGCTGGTTAATGACCAACCTACCTATATACTATCGTTCCTTTGATCTTGGTACTTTCGATGGCAGCTTGAGTAGATTTCGGAGCGAGTGAAGAGGGCTTGATTTAACACTTCTGTATGACGACAACCGGCATTATTAAACCTTAACAAATACAAAAAGAATAACTGAAAACTGAGAGTTGTGTAAATAACTTACCTAATTTTGAATCGTCCCCCAATGCATCAAGGTCACTGAAGCGATGAATGCAGACTCTACCTCAGCTGGCGTTGCATACCACGTTCTTATGTTTTATGTATGCGTAACTGTATTCGTTACGCAAATTCATGCCGGCAATGTAACTCCACTGGCCATCCTTTATGCAACCGTAGTCATGGTCCATCGATCCTGTTACGGACCATGTCAGGTTGTTTCTCATCTTGTTGTCCCCTCCAATCTTAATAACACACCCTCAGGTATGGATTAGCCTCTTGCAAAGTCGGTACACTTCAGTTTTATAGAGTGAAGTTATAAGAATTCAAACTTGTAATTTTTAGTCCCATTTTAATATTTAGTGCCAATTGTTACCGTTGCAACTGTAACTTGCATTTTAACTCTTGAAGTTTAAATGTTGAACATTAAGATGTTAAATTTTTTTTTAAGTAGTCGCCCAACTCACCATGGACTCATTCATAAAAAAAAAATGACAACGAACTTCATTTTATTTTCGACCAATAATAGTTGCTTCTTGCTCCAGGCAAATAGTATCACAAACTGTTTGTTCCATTAAGTTGAGAACTGTTGTTAACATGTCTCCAATTTGCCACCAACTTTTTGAATTCAAATTATTGGATGGAATTCGAAATGTCATTGGTTTCAAACCCAAACAGGGTAAAAAATATTTTTCATTCAATACATACGAGTTAAAATTGACCAATCATTTAAACATTACATACATATATATGACCTCTGTTCATAACGTACTGCAAAGAATTTTTTCCTTAGAAATGAAAAAGGTACTCCATTCGAAACCAATTCTTATGGAAAAGTATTTTTCGTTCAGTATATCAGTAAGTGACATTTATCAATATCATTTTAAACCATTTCCCCAGTTGGTTTTCCTGCATGGCTCAGTTTTGCAACATAACTTCAGACGCGTGATAAATGTTGCAAATGAATTATTTTCCTATTTCTTCCTACGTGAGAACCGTTTTGCTACATTCATGTTGCAAAGTTACTTCGTACAGGGTGCTCGAATTATTTATTTTATTTATTTTTATTTAGAAATTAATTTCTTTGAGCCTTAAGTCAGCCGAAGCAATTTAATGCTCGTGTGGCTGAACCGGCTCAATTTTGAACATTACCAGACTTTTATGAGAGAAGAAATATCTGGTATAGGGAGGCGCCAACCCGGGATTTGAACCGGGAAACCTCTGGTCATCGTGGGGGCCGAAAGATTGTTTAGAATTGGCCGGATTAGTTCCCATAGCCGCTGAAGGAGTGTGGTAGCCTCTTACGCTACCCTGGACGGCAGTACCGGCCGGGACTTTGCTAAGGTTCTCTTTCCAGGGGTTCGACTAGATTCACAAACCTCCAGCAACCAGGCTGAGCTCTCTCACCGCTCTGCCACGACGACCACAAGTGAGAAAGTAGGTCCTTTTAACTTATAAATTCCAACTACAAGCCTACCGCAATGGAAGCATTCTGACGTTAGGATCGGAAGGTCGTCTTTCAAAACTAAACTCCGTTTGAAAATAATTTTTCATTCAGTAAGTAAATAGGTGATACATATCACCGTTATTTAAGCGAAATTCTGTATAGCAGTCATAGCATGATTGGTGGCATTCTGGATTTAAGACCATTAGGTCCCAAATTTGAAAACTGGCTTTTGCTGATGATTTAAACACAACGCTGTCGACTACAAGCAAAGGACGTTTGGAACCATATTCTGGCTTTAAGACAGAAAGCTCCCCAGTTCGAAAGCGGCTTTCACTGAAAAATTCTCACTATAATTTAAACTTGACATTGTTGATCCCAATCACAGCGCAGTTGGTAGCAGTCTGGCTATAAGTCAGAAAGTCCCAAGTTCGAAATTGGCTGTAGTAGAAAAATCATTTTCATTTAATAAAAGATTATAAAGTGTGCGCGGCTTATCTTGAGTTCACTGCAGAACGAAGAGAGATAATCGATTGTACGTTTTTGGTAGCAGAGTGCCTTGTTGATATCCAAAATGGTTACAAAAGCAATGGCGGCCGTCGATTAAAGCCGCTCCCTCCAGAAAAACGTAGCCGCTCATAAAATACTTCCAGGATTCAAGATACGCCGCGCACACAATAGGTTACGTTTACCTGTATCATTCAAATGTATCACTTATACGGTCGTAATGGATAACATTCTACCTTAACAACCAAAAGGTCCTGAGTTCGAAACTATCTCTACCTGAATAAAGTCATTCGTTGGGTCCTGCTTTTGAACATACTAGTAGTTAATTCAGAAATAAATCGTTGCTCGTCATCTGGTCAAACGGATTTTGGGAGCATCTCTTCGAAGTACGAGCGCCAGATTGCCACTCGTCAAAATGCCACCCGATAAAATGCCACTCTCCACCGACAAAATGCCACTTCAAATTTACAGTTGCAGTAGCGCTCTGTTTATGGTGCACAAAAGACCTCCTTATTCTTTCATGACGTCACTTTGGCAGAATCCATCTTGATCTTGATATTTTTGCTTCTTTGCAAATCCTGGTTTCGCGGCTGGCGTTACTTCTCCAATTACTAGAAGGATGACAGGAACAGACACACATTATAGTTCCAAAAATAATTTTGAGCGATGAACGGGGATAAAAATTGTGTAAGGACGGTTATATACCGCGTAAAAAGAAAAAAAAAACAGAATTATATTCGTTGGGTATGCACGAGTAGTGGTTCATCGCATCGATTTGCAAGGGGTCTAATACAACGAACGAAAAAGTGAGATATCTATTAATAAGTTAACTGAAGTTAATGAACTTATACCACACGCCATGGCTGTTTGCTGTGACGTGCGTATCACGTGACTGGGCTAATCCAATCAGACGGCCAAACAGCCGTTATTCTCGTTCGTCATTGGCTAACTCATGGTGACGTCACGGTAAACAGCCATTGCGCATGTTTTAATACCTTAGCAACAACATTGACGACACCTCGGCACCCGCCCCCCCCCCCCTCCCCTAAAAAATATAAAGATTTATTAAAATTCTTTGCGGTTCTGGAGGCCCCGAAAATGGCGGGGCTCGGGTCTAGTAGATTCTGTTAATCATCGCATACTAATCTTCTATTGACGTAGAAATTATCTCACTGCTTCCTATTCCCCTAATCTGGAAATGAACCTAGTACATACCCTCGTAGTTGAGTCCAACCCTCTCAAACGTCAATCGAACAGCAGCAGTCACTACTTGTCCAATGAACCTTAGAAGCACTCGCCATTCCCATTACCTATTAACCCCTGTGTGCTTAAAGAAACAATTAATATTATGTAGTATTGCCCTTGTAAATGGCCTTTTGTAAAAAGTCATTGTAAAAAAACCCTCTGAGCACAAAAGCAACAACTGTTCGTTTCTAACTTATATGGTTCCCGAGATGCAGCCATTTTTGTGTCTGTCTGTTAGTCGCCACTTTGGGGTAAGACTAAAATTTCAATCGCCAATTTGTTGTTTTTGCTTTGAATTCGACATACTGCGAGTCGCGACCGATATCGGAGAAGGCTGGTCGATTCGTTAGGAAACAATTGTTCAACTATAAATTTCTTAACTTTGTCAGCCGCTTGGGGTTTCACTAGCTGTGCTTTAAATTTTGTGGGGGTCAGGGTGGCAATTGGATGGGTGCAGAAAAATACTGAGGAGGCTTTGCTCCCCACCCTGTCCCGTAGCGCCTCCTTATTGATCGAAATACCAGCAATCGATGTATCCATAATGACTGTAGGGGGTTCTAAGTAACAACAACTTATTCACTGCACCCTCGGAGACTTAAGGGACGAGAAGCCTTTCTTCACGCGACGACAACTGATCTCCTTTGGGGAGAGGCGGGAAGCAATATTGTCCCGCTTGCAGACAGACAAGACAGACAGACAGACCGACACGAAAGCCAAGGCCGTCTGGCTTACTTGGTTTTGCTTGCTTTGTCCTGCCCTCCGATATTGACACATTTCGGCGGTCGTGTAGGGGAATCACGATTTCTCAGCTCCCATTCGGTGATGGTGGGGACCCCCTACAAACCACCCCCCAAATCCCCAAACCGTCTCTTATTGGCGGTAGTTTATCACGTGGAACGGAAGTGAAGGAGAGCGGCGGAAATCCATCCAAGATGGCTGACGCGTAAGTGGCGAAACAAACTGTGAGGAAGTGCGGAACGGAAAGCTTATAGGAAGGAAAGGGCGTAGGTGGAAATCTCTTTGGGATTTTCGTTTTGGTGTATTGTTTCAGTAACAAAGGGAGTAGGGACATCGGGAAAGCTAAAAGAAGGAGCAGTGTAAGGACGATTTTAAGCTTGCGTTACGCTTTGCAGTTGTTCTTTGTGCAAGAATAGGAAAATTTCGGAAATGATGAGAAATTACTGTTGTTTTTCCTTGTGAATTATAAAGCATTTATAATATTGTTTACGTGATGCTTCATTCGTAAAACCAGATGCGCCCTAATCCGAATTTGCCGAATTATTAAATTTGCCTTGGCCTACGTATTGAACTTGCCGAGTGTTTGTATACGGATGCTTCCTTTGTATTTCCTTCGTATACCTGTACTCGTAGCTAGAAGCTACATAAAATTCCAACATGGCGGAGGTTATGACCCCGCCAACCTGCAACGAGAACAGTCAGTAATCACTACGTTTACATGGCCACAAGAAAGCTTATTTCAATGATGCACTTTTTTAATGGGCATCAAACAACGGCACCTGTTTACAAGATGCAGGACCGCGATTAGGGCCACTCCGCTAAGTAAAGCTCTTCCTGCCACTACGATCAGAAACCGTTTTCTTCCTGTCCTCCCTTTAGTGAATAGTGAGCAAGTCCCACGTTGCTCTATCCCCCATAAGTCGTAAACTGGGACAGCTTAAACCCAAGAAACCAAATGCATGCAAGACTTAGTGGTCTTCCAAGCCATGCATACTTATTTTCAGTTTACTTACCTAAATTTCGACTGGCACCAGCACAAATTACGTGGGAGCCATAACTGTGTCCGCCATCTTTGCCAGGCGTTTTGCGACGTCTCAATGCGGTTACCAGTGTTTACATGAATAAAGGCGAAGCGAATCAGACTCTCGATCCACCTCTGTAAAGCGCTTCGGTTCTGTATCGTCAGATGGGAGAAAGTGCCACGAACGGGTGTTTACAAGACCCATGGAGGCACGGTCCCTCTGAATCGCTTTGAAGTGGTCAAAGAAGCGACATTGGAGGTCTTTGACACACCACTCTCAGCTGCAGCTTGGTGACAGAATGAGAGAGGGGCAATTTTGCTAGGTGATTCCAATTGGAAATTTCTAAAATTCCTTCTCTTTCTTAAAATGACAGGGTTGGCTGAGATAAGGCTCGAATGCGAGACCTCTGGCTTATGAGACAGTCGTGTTAACCATCAGGCCACTTGGCCCCATACATTAAAAAAGCAACTGGGAAAGCGTTTCGTTAGGAGGAATTCTTTATCTTACCGTTACGGATTATATGACTACTAGCATCGTACCGGCTTCGCCTGGGATTTGTTTCTGTCGTGGACTGTTTTGGCCCGTGGTTGTTTCCCAGTTTTCGGTCGGTGTTGCCTGAACGTTGAACACGACAGGCAATTTCGCTTGTTGCAGTACTTCCCTTTTTCTCCCATCCTGCACGTGCGCTCTCCCTGCCTTTTTCTTCTTATCCTACCCAAAAAACTTACCTTGTATGGTTCAGTTAATGCGTAATCCTATGCTTAATGATAACAGACGTATTGCCCCCACTCCTCACCACCCTTCCAATCTCTCTCTTTTTTTTCTTTCTAAAGAGCATTGCTAAAAGACGCACTGCCCCCAAACACGGGCATTTGCTGTTCAGGCCCTCCTCCCCACTACCAGTTTATCGCTTTGGTTTGTGCAATCCGTAGCGTGTGAAAAGTAACTGTTCTTCGTGCATGACGCCATTTAAGACTTACCTCTGAGATGACCGCGCGGAGCCAATTGTTAGTCGGGGCAACAATGCCAATTTCAACTCCATTTCATTTCATTTCATTTATTTCCCAGAAGCCGTGGTCTTACACCGTACGCTCCTAAGTACAAATGCTAAAATAAACCAAAAAAAAAAACCAACACAAACACAAACCACAACCACAAATCCCCACCGCAAATCAATACCACGAAAATCAACCACACATCCTCATATCACTGTTCCACTAACCACTATTGTCTCTTTCTATCCGCTGCTGGGCAACCATGACGCACAGCTCCTTGGTCAGGTCATCACCGTTTACTGCGATACAGAGCTCACCAAACACAACACTTGTTCACACAGATGCATGGGGTCCACCCCTCCTCTTGAATGCACTTCCCTTGCCAATGAACACACCAAACTTTACTTGATCACACCACATGAGGCCTGGATGGGACCGCCGTAAAGAGACTGCAAGGTCAAGGCGAGAATCACACAGAGCAAATGCTAGACCGCTACTCCTGTTGCTTTGCAAAACCTGGCTAGACATCGCAGCCGACACAACGTTTGCTTGTTGGCTGGTGCCGTCGACAATAGCTGGTCAACTGTTGGAGCCGCTCCAAAAAACCTGGCTAATGAGACACGAGAGTTCGCATACAAGGGACATACAGCAATGAAATGCTCTGTTGAAATGTTCAACTCCATTTCAAGGAAACAACATTTCACTTTCAACTTCTAGCCAAAGAATTGACACACTCGCTGGTTTTCATTGTTGGGGTTCCCCTTTTCAGGGGTTGTGTTCACATTTCTGGTTTATAATGTAAGATATCCTAGACAGCTAAGGTACAGGGATGCCACCGGGGGTCGTAAGTTTCTCATCTTTTTTCCCTTCACGCATTTGTTATTTTTTTTTCACACTTTTTCGCACATAAATTTTAGACATTTTCTCATTTTTTACACATTATTTTTTTTAATAAGCCTATTTCCAAGCACGAAAACTTATTCAGTAGCGCGATAAATTTGGGAGCGCGAGTACGTTGCATTTTGGGTGTCTCCTTGAACAAAAGAACAGCGACATCCCCGCAGTTCAAGTCATACTGCCATCTGTCGACAAGACAAACAACCAGGCTCACTGGCCAACGCAGGTAAATGAACTCTTCAAACTGAATTTGAGCTTCATTCAACCGCAGCGGAGCTAAATTTATTTACCATTTGTTGCAAGATGCAATATTTTTTTCCAAAAAGTCCAAAAGTTCTAATTTTTTTTACCAATTTGGTCAATTTTTCACATTTTTTCACACTTTTACTGGAGAGCTCAAATTTTCAAATTTTTTCACCCGGTGTCGGTGGCATTCCTGGACGTTGCTTCATTGCCATGGCAACGACACCTTTGCCAATGCGACTAAATTCTAGCGGCAAGAATGCGCAAGATCATTTCGTAATACACCCAAGTCCTGGAGGGGAGGGGGGAGGGGGAGCATATTTACGCAACGACCTTACAGCATTCGATGGACTACATTCGATTGCAAAGTTGTTCCTTGTGCGGCAATCGGCAAATCTCGGAAATACCAAGAAATGACATGTAGAAGCAATGTTTGAAATTATTGTTGTATTTTGTTCCTTTCCTTTCTGTTTTATAATGCATTTAGAATTCTTTACGTGTTGCCTCATTCGCTAAACTAGATGCGCCTTAAAACCAAATTTACCGAGTTATTAAATTTCTTTAGGCTTCCAATGTTGATTATTTGTGCGTCCCTTTCTCTCATATTCTACAGCATCGGTACACTGGCGTATTTAGCCATATACGCACCAGGCACATGCCTAGGGTACCCAATAATTAGATGTTACCAAAAAAAAAATTATATTCCTTCTGATTATGACCAAATTTGGAGAAACAACGTGGATTTCCCCATTTCTCAACCCGAGCGGGGTAAATCAGGACAAAATT